>BOSO01007464.1:111506-130880 GCA_018403395.1 Gorsachius goisagi | reverse complement strand
TGGTGTGGGAGAAATCCCTGGACGTTCGCGATTTTGGGTCCCGGGAGGCCCTGGGGATTTTGACGCGCCTGAGCGCGAACGTCGGGCCCTGGAGTAGAGAAGAAAGCCCTGAGCCCCAGGGTCTGTGGGGCTGTTGGTAGGGTAGACTGTCCCGCTGAGGCACGGGTACAGCTTTTGGCTGTGGCTGCTTTGGTGTGGGAGAAATCCCTGGACGTTCGCGAGTTTGGGTCCCGGGAGGCGCCGGGCTCCTGCGCGCGTGAGCGCGAACGTCGAGCCCTGGAGTAGAGAAGAAAGCCCTGAGCCCCAGGGTCTGTGGGGCTGTTGGTAGGGTAGACTGTCCCGCTGAGGCACAGGTACAGCTTTTGGCTGTGGCTGCTTTGGTGTGGGAGAAATCCCTGGACGTTCGCGATTTTGGGTCCCGGGAGGCGCCGGGGATTTTGACGTGCCTGAGCGCGAACGTCGGGCCCTGGAGTAGAGAAGAAAGCCCTGAGCCCCAGGCTGCTTTGGTGTGGGAGCAATCCCTGGACCTTCGCGAGAAGGGTAGACTGTCCCGCTGAGGGCATTTCTCCAGCTCACGGTGCTCCTTTCTCACTCCTCCAGGAAGTCTCATCTCTTTACCTCAGCCCTGGATGAGTTTGTTAAACCTCAGCGGCTGGATTTGAAAAACTACTTTAAATGTAACAAGTAAGATGATTCCTAATGACATATTAATGCTAGATTCTGCATGAAGAAGTTGCATGTCATGGATCATAAGCCATCTTGTCACACAGGTTGTATGCACAGTAGTGAGACGCAGCAGTTTTTTAAATATGGCCGCCTGGTACTGAATAGCCCTAAAATTGTTGCCTAAGGCTGTGTGATAGCGGAAAACTTGTGTGGCCTCCTTGGGACAAGATAGGAGGGTGCATTTCAGCACTTGGCTCTGTGCTTGGTTTCAAGGTGTGACAAGATCGTTGCAGCCCCCAAGAGGTTTACAGTTCATCACCCACCCAATGTTCTCATGCTCTGCCTGAAAAGCACCAGTGGGAAGATCACCAAGGTGCGTATGCAATTGGAGGGCAACTTTCTCTTCCCAGAGCAGCAGGAAAACCAAGTGTTCATGAGCCAAAATGCACACCCCTAGCCTTTCCTCTTGGAAGGCGATTTCATGCGGCGTTCCAGGATCACTTCCCATCCCACTGTGTCTCTCCGTAGACAGTGGAGTATCCCGAGTACCTGGATCTCCGGCCATATGCGTCTCAGGCATGCGGAGAACCGCTCCTCTACTCCTTATACGCCGTCCTGGTGCATAGCGGTGGCAGCTGCGATGAAGAGGATAAAACCAGGCTCACGGAGCGGGGGGGGGGGGGCGCCTCTTGAAGCACAGGTCCCCCAGGTCCCCAGCCGGGGCCCTCCTGCCCAGCACCCCACCGTGCTCCTCACCCTCCAGCAGCAGGGAGGAGGTGAGGTGCTGCATGGTGCGGCCATACTCCTCCACATTCTTCTGCAGCTCCAGGCTCCTGTCCTGGTTCAGGTTTTTCCCCAGCTCTCGGGCAATGTTGGGGCACCCAATTTGGTGGAGGCCACGGGCCAGCTGGTCCCAGGTCATCACCTCTCCCACTGTCTCCAGCCAGTCCCATAGAGCCTCCGAGCATCCCGTGGGGCCGCGGAGGTCCCGGGGGGGGCGGATGGGGTTCCTCTCCTCGGAGAGCAGCTCCAGCTCCCGCTCCCCCAGGTCCCCATCAGGCCCTGCCAGCCACCCCTGGAGCTGGCAGCACTTGGAGGGGGACAGCAGCTCGGCAATGCGGCTCATGGTGTGACTGCCCACATTGTCTGCTACCGTGTCCTCGCACCAGCCGTCCACTGCCAGCAAGAGCAGGATGAGTCCCACAGGTGCCAGCATCGCTCCAGGCACCCAGAGAGTCTCCTCGCCCACCCCAGTCTGACCTCACAAGCCTGTGCATTCCAGGGACGTGTCCCTTGTCCCCCCAGCGCATCTCCCACCCGCGCTACCGTGCCCCCGCTCAGCCTCTTGCCTCCAGCCTGGTGTCCCTCTAAGTACCCCTCCCCTTCCGAGTTCAGCCCCTCCGAGCCGTCTGCTCGGACACCAAATGCTTGCAGAATGGGGACACAGGGACAGACAAAATGGTCCGTCAATTCCCAGCAGACCCAAACCAAAGGGCTGGAAATTCCATGCTGGCTGCAAGGGGCTTCAGGGCACCTTGAGCATTGGCAGGGACATCTCCACCACCCTCCTCCCATCTCCCGAAGGCCCCAAAGCAAAGGCAGCAGCTCCCCTTTCCCTCCCCAAAGAGGGTACAGACCCCCCGCACACCCCTCCAGGAACCCACGTTTTCCTGTCCCACTCCCAATCCATGGAGCAGAGTCAAGCTTAACCCGAGCGGTTTTGCTCGGGGATAGGGCGAGGACCCCTACAACCACGAGGTGGCAATGCAGCCACAGCCAGGCACCACCAGCATGCCCGCTTTGTAATCAGGGTGGCCATAAAGCTGCGATTGCCCCAGATCTCCCCAAAGAACCCCAGTGTGGAAGCTTGGGCCGTGGGGCTGTGCTGGGGCCATGGTCGGTACCCAGGGCTGTGCCAGGGCCGCAGTCGGTACCCAGGGCTGTGCCAGAGCCAGAGGAAGCGGACAGGACCAGGGAGCGGGAGAAGGAGCTATTCCCCAGCAGGCTGACATTACCGGGCTACGTCCTCCCTCATTGCCCCTCCCAGCTCCGCCGGGCATCAGCTTCCTCCAAGCCTCCTCCAAGCAGCAAAGCTTCCAGATGCACCCGTGCCCGAGGGCCTCATCCTTCCACGAGGATTTTTTAGGACCCTCATGAAGATGACAGTGATGGGCAGCCCTGCTCCGGGGGTTGAAAGCCACAGCTCTGAAACGCGTTCCGACTCCCAAGGGGGACTAACGGGGACAGAGGGAAGGGCCCCGTGCGGCTCCGTTGGGAGCATAAATACAGAGATGGGAAACTGCAGCTGCAGAGCCCCAAAGCCGCCAAGCAAACACCTCCCGCTGCAGCCGCCTCGCCAGGGCGGGGTTTTGGGGTGATTTCGGGTCCTTCTCCCCCACGCCGGGGTCTCAGCTCCATGGGGACTCGCAGGAGGCTTTTCCAGGTGTTTCTGCCTTGCTGAGAGCTGAACCGTGGCACCAAACAGGCTCAGAGCCGCCCAGGTTCCCTCATAACCCCCTGCCTATGAGCCCAGCACCCAACCCAAAAATGAACAAATCTGCATGAAAACGCCAAACCCAGCCAGGGCAGCAGCCATCCCATGGCCTTTTCCAGCCAGACCGCTTTGTCCTCGCTACCCTCATTACACCTCACTGCAGAAGGTAACTCAAATGCTGCTGCTCCGTTCCTGCCTTGGATGGGAGCCCTGAAGGGAAGCACACGGTCCCGGATGGCTTTTGCCGGCCCCATCCCTGCAATGTTGCATTTTGCACCAGTAACAGGGAGGGTTTTTTCCCTAAAGATGCCAGATTCCAGGACTGCCACCACTGCTGCTGTCGTCTTGCTGCTGCCACCCCTGGAAACGCTCCTCCCCATCCTCGCTGCCCAAAGATTTGGGAATGTCTCTTGGCGGGGGGGTGGGGGGTGACCAGGCAGCACCAGGATGGTCCGTGGAGGAGCCAGGAGCATCCCCTGGGTCTCCCCAGGAGGAAAACACAGCCAGGGCAGACGCATGAAGCCGACAGGGCAGGAGGAAATACTCAGTGCGTGTCCCATCGTCCGGCACACGTGGCCAGGCTGGGGAGGAATGCCAGGAATGCCGGCACCATTCACCCAGCACATCCTGCACAGAACTTGGCCTGGATTTAGGGAAAGCAGGCAGGTTTCACGAGTTCTGTGGAATGGAGCCTCCGAAAGGTCAGAGTCCGGCCGCAAATTCATCGTAATAGCCCGAGATGCTGGGAAGCGGTCACCTTGCCTCCCTGCGCCAGCACATCCCCACTAGGGCCAGTCCGTAGCCAAGCCTGGCACTGTCGCCAGCCAGGGATATCCCGGTGGGATAACCAGCTCGAATGCACAGCCCTGGCGAGGGGCTCCCCAGCCCCAGCTCCCCATCCCACTGGCTTTGCTCGTGGATGGAGACCCCGTGCTGGCTACGGCCGGGCTCAGCAACAAAACCAAACAGCGCTGCCAGCAGCTGAGCCAGGGAGGCCCCTTAGAGCCAGGAGTGGCCCAGCACCACCTGCAACCCCGGTCGAGGTAGATCCCAAACCTCGCCCCGGTGCCCCAGGGCCAGACAAAGCAAAGCTGCGAAGCGCAAAGAGCCCCTGCGAGGCTTAGGAGCGGGGAGGCCCCCAGCATCCCTTCACCGCAGGAGGAAGAGGAGGAGGAGGGAGCCTTCCTCCCATTTTCCTCGCTCATGACTCCGCAGCCCATCCACCACGTAATTTATTCATAGCACAGTAACCTCAGGGGTCCCGATAAAAGGCCGGAGCTGCTGCATTGTTCCGAATGCGTCAGCACCAGCACACAGACTCCGGGCACCCCCCGGCCACCAGCCAGGGATGCCACCGCGTCCCCTCCTGTACGGGGGGCTACGGCGCCCGATTCCTCGCCCTCCCATGCGCCAAAACACCCTGAAGCCTCCCCTCATTGCTACAGGGCCCCTCTCCAGTGGGCTCAACTCCGGAGCTGGGTGTGGAGCCAGAAGCCGGGGGGTTCTGCAGGGACCCCCCTACGCCACGCTCACAGCAACGCTGAAATTGCAGCCTTTGCCACAGCCACGCTGTTCCCAACCGGAGCAAAGCGCTGCCCGGCTCACTCAGCATCGCTCCTGCGGCTCGGAAGCTGCCGGATCAACTGAACTAACTGAATTTCAGGATACCAAATTGCCCAAGGACGTAACAAAACTAATGCGGACGCTGAGACCACGGGCCTCCCGATAAACAAACGCTCTGTAATTCATGAGTTACAGGAAACTTTGAGAAATAAATGGTGGGGGAGCAGTGGGGCTCTATGCAAGTGCAGCTTCAAAAAGCTGAATATTTGACCCAACTGGCAAAAACGAACCCAGCAGCAAACCCAAGCCAGCCCAGACACCAGAGGGCAAAGCTCACAGCCAGGCAGCACAGGCGAAGCCCCCTCCTGGCGTCCCCTGCCCCCCCCCCGCCACCCCTTGTACCTGCAGGAGCTGGATGGGTCCTCGCCAGCAGCACCCAAACCTGCCTTGGCCCCTCATGAACCCCCCAGGGCCCGAGGGGGCCTTTCCAGCAGGGACCCCCTCCTCAGCAGGACCACAGTGCCCAGTGGCCCCAGCCAGTTCCTTCCAGTACCACTGCCCTAACGAGGGGATGGGGCAGACCTGGACCCTCCAACGGCCCCTAACGAGGGGACAGGGCAGACCTGGACCCTCCAATGGCCCCTAACAAGGGGACAGGGCAGACCTGGACCCTCCAATGGCCCCTAACGAGGGGATGGGGCAGACCTGGACCCTCCAATGGCCCCTAACGAGGGGATGTGGCAGACCTGGACCCCGTCATCCCTAACAAGGTGGGGGAGGGCTGAGGCTCTGCCCCTCCCTTGGCTGCAATCCCCCCCCTTTAACACCCCCTCCCCACATCCTATACCCCTGTCCCCTGCAATCCCCCTCCCCCAATCCCTCCCCCATGTATCCGCACCCCCCGGGGGGGCTGAAAAAGCTGGGGAGGGGGAGGGGCACAGGGGAGAGCTGGGGGAATGCACCACAGGCTCTCAGCCGGGGGTGTTCGTGTAATCTCTTTAATACTGTGTAATACTTTTTTTTTTTTTTTTTTTTAAAATACAGCATTTCTTGAGGTAGACGGTTACAGCGCAAAAGCTTTTCTTCTTCCAACATCAACAAGCCATGAATTAAATACTTTCATGTACAATATGTTGCAAAATGAGGTAGAAATGGTTACAGAGAGTGTACAAAGTCAAATATGATAATAATAATAATAATAATAATAAAAGGTCTTCAGGAACTCAGTACCACTTTTTGGAGGAAGGAGGAGGGGCGGGGGGGGAGGCATCTGCCCTGGGAATGCCTTTTGCTCACACACCCGTGCACGCTTAAATTGGGAAACTGAAAAAAAAAAAAAAACAAAAAAAAAAAACTGGGAAAAATGTCCCAAAGGTGGCAAACACCTTGCTCCTGCAATGGGGGGGAGCCCCCACAAAGGGAGGCATCCCCCACTCTGTGTGCGCAGACCCTGAGGTTCGGGGGGGGCTGCTCTGAGCAGCGGCCGGTGCCGTCGGGTGGCAGCAGAGCGGCTGCCTCCCCCTGTACAATATAGAGCTCTAAAAAAACAATAAACAAACAAAAAAAAATTGGTATTTTTTTTAATTGGGAAAAGAAAAAAGCCAACACCACCGGGCAAGGCAAGGCGGCTGGGGGCGGGGTGGGGGGGGGCGTGCAGCAGGGTCACCCTCTGTGCAAGGCAGCTTTGTGCTGGCCAGTGGGCAACAAGGGGGGAGCTGGGCCGAGTCCGGACCCCAGCGGTGGCCGCAGCCCCTGGGACGGAGCGGGAGCAAAGAGCACCCAGGGCAAAACCCCGCCGCTCGCACTCAGCCCCGCGAGACTTTTTTTTTGGGGGGTGGGGAGGAGGAAGCGATTTCCCCAAACTTTGCGGCCACCGCCAGCCGCTGCTGGGGCTTCTCGGCACTCGGCAACCGTGGTAGGAAGCCAAAAATCCCTGATTTTGGGGTGAAAAGGGAGCGAGCGGCACCCTCCCCGGCACGGCCCCATCCCCAGTGCAAAAAGGACACCAGGAGGAGGAGGAGGAGGAGGATCCACACACCCCCCCCCGGCCCCAGCCTTGCTCGGGGGCAGGAGCCCCCCTCCTGCACGCCCGGCCCCGGCCCCGGGTGCAGTGGGAGATGCTGGGGGATGACAGACCCAGCCCCATCCAAAAAGTGGTGCTAGCAACCGTTTCCAAACTATGGCACTAACCCTTCCCGTTGAAGACACGTTACTCCACCAAACGCTACGATAACGATGTTAAACCAAACCAAAACAAATTAAAATAAAATTATGGCCTAAGGGACCTGAAAAGCAACCGGAATACATTCAACTTTCATCTTTGTAACAGCTTCAAGTTTTTTTTTTTTCCTTTTCTTTCTTCCTTCTCTGTGTCGCCCTTTTTGGAAACAAACGCACGAAGGCAGCTTTGTCCCAGGTCTGGAAACTCTTTAAAAAAAGTCTCTTTTTCCCTTTTCTGAGGAGGTAAAAAGAGGTTTTAAAAACACATTCGGGTTTTATTTCTTTTTTTTTTCTGAGGTAATTCTCTTCCTGAGTAGTTAAAAAGAAAAAAAAAACAAAAAAAAAACCCCAAAATACTACAAACCTTACAAAAATAAAAGCCCACGTCTAGAATATTAAACAATCTACAGCATCTTACTCCAACCCCCCCTGGTTTTGCATCCCCTCCCACTCCCCCCCCCCGCCCCGATCAAGGACATCACCGCTGGGCTGCTCATGCCACGTGCGAGGGGGCTGCTTTGCTCAGAGGCGCCCGAGGTATTTCTGTTAGGAACGATAAAAGCGATCCAAAAAAAATGAATAATAATAATAAGAAGAAGAATGGAGCCTCTGGGTAGATGGGGGAGCTCGTGCATCCGGCGCAGGAAAGCCAGATCCCGAAACACCTCCGGCCCCGCTCGCTGCATTGCTGGTCCAGGGACGGATGAACGGGAAAATAATAAATAGGTTATCCTGAGTTCAGCAGGCAACGGCTTCCAAAAAACCAAGGAGAGGAAAAGCCCAGCCAAGTCCCAAATAATAAAGAAGGGGTCTGGCGTGCTGCCGCCGTGGCTGGCCGCGGGCCTCCTGCGCTTTGGGAGGGAGGGGCTGGCCCTGGCGCGGCTCTGGGGGAGAACCAGAGCCCCCGCAGACCCCGACCCAGCCCCTCCAAACCCTGCATTCATCGGCCAAGTCCCAAAACCGCCCCTGGAGCCTCGGGCTGGGGCGAAGGGTCCGTCCCCGCGCCCCCGGCCCCCTGACACCGTGCCGTCAGTGCCTGGTACCATACATTTTATCCCACTCCAGGAACAAGTCCAGCTCCTTCTGGGAGGCGGCGGGACGGACCTTGCAGAATGCCTTCTCAAAGTCCTGGTAGGAGGTGGGCTGGAGCTGGCCCGGCAAACTGTGGAGCGTGGTGGCCCCGGCATGCTGGCAGAGCTGAACCAGCTCACTGCCCGAAAAGTTCTCCGTGTGCTGCACCAGGGAGGCCATCTCCCGCTCACTCAGGCAGGAGCTCTGCTGAGCCAGGGCGTGATGGAGGATCTGCCGGCGGGCAATGCTGTCTGGCGGGGAGATGTAGAACCGCTTGGCAAAACGCCGGTGGGAAGCTTCATCCATGCTGCCAGGCCGGGAGGTGGTCCCGATTACGACCACGTTCTGCTCGGATGAGGTAGCCATGTTGTCCAGGTAGGAGAGGAGCTGGGACTTGAGGTTGCTCACCTGGGTGCTGTCCTCGCCAGCCCGGGCCACCAGCAAGGACTCGGCCTCGGTGATGAGCACGACCGCGGGCTGCCGGCAGCTGGCCATGAAGAAGACAGTCTGCAGGATCTTCTCAGCTTCGGCTTTCCAGGTGGAGAGCAGGGTTGTCCCACTGAGCTTCAGCAAAGTGGAGCCCAGCTGGGTGGAGATGCACCGGCTCAGCAGGGTCTTCCCTGTGCCACGGGGACCGAACAGCAGGATGGTTCGGGGTGGCCGACTCGCCCCGGTGTAGGCACCAGGACGCAGGATGGGCCACACCAGCTCCTCCTCAATGGCAGCCTTCACGGAGACCTGCCCAGCGATGTCCGTCCACTGCACGGGCGGCCCCCGCTCCACGATCTTGGTGTTCACCAGCTCCAAGACCAGGGGGTCAACGTTCTTGGGCTGCTCCTCCACCAGCGGGCTGCTGAAGACCGGTGCTTTGGGGGGCAGACGCAGTGGGAAGGGGGGTCCCGGCTCAGCCGCCCGCTCCCCGTTGGCCAGGGGGGGGCTGAACTTCTCAAAGGGCTCTGCCGGCCGCAGCGGAGCATCCCCAGCACCGTAGGGTGGTGAGACCATACTCTTCATCGGCTGCCCGCCATACTTGCTGGCATGCTCCTCGGCGTTCCCGGCTCCCGCCGGCCGCTTCCCGGGCTTGAAGGCCACCTGGGGGGACTCGGCGCTGCCGCCAAACCCATTGCCCCGGCACTCACCGTTGTCCGACACGGGGTAGGGGGACTTTGGCTGCTCATAGCTGTATTTCCTGTACCTGCCCTCCCCCTCATCCTCCCCACCAGAGATGTCGAAAACCTTCCTCTTCAGGGAGCCCGCCGCCTCAGTGCCGAGGGGCGGCACGGCCAGGGGGGCCAAGCCAGCGCCCTGGTAGCCGTAGCCGGGGACCCCGGGCGGGCGGGCAGCGGGCGGCGGGGCTGGGATGGGGGTGGGCGCCGCGATGCCGGAGGGCAGGTAGGAGGCAGAGGGATGGGGCGGGTGGATGGCGCCGTAGCCCGGCTGCGGTGGGTAGCTGCCGGCGGCATAGTTGTACATGGGCCCGGAGGAGCCGTAGCCCGGCACCAGGGCGGGCGAGGGGTGCGGGGGCTGCAGGAGCCCCGAGCCATGGAGGGCAGGGGGGTGTGGGGGGGGGAGTGCTGCCGCCGGCTGGGTACAGTAGCCAGAGGGCAAGTAGGTGCCACCGTAGCCTGAGGGGTACTCCTGAGATGACCCGAGCCCGCCAGAGCCAGCAGCGGCTCCTCCGCAGGAGTTACCGGGGTACATGGGATCGGCGAGGTTGGCAGAGACCACGGGGGAGCCGCCGAGCCCGATGGCCCCGCCGCTGGGGGGGACAGCGGGCGGCACCACCCCCTTGGCACCAGGGAGGCCATCGTGGATGGGGGTTAGGGGGTAGGCGCCGTCGGAGCCATGGGCCACCGGCCAGGGCTCCCCATCCCCCTTCTGCCCGTTAACCGGCCCGAAGGCTCCATCGCCGTAGCCGCTGAGCGCCGGGCGCTCGTAGGGCGCGTCCAGCACCCCCGAGTACTTCTCGGCGTACCTCTTGAGGAGGTTGGAGGCGGTGAGCGCGGAGATGTCATCGTTGGCCCAGGCGTAGTTGAAGCGCTGGCGGGTGCTGGGGTAGAGGTCGGACTTGTGGGCAGGTGAGGAGGTGGTGGAGGAGACGTCGAGGTGCTGCTCCGGCCACTGGTTTAGGGACTGGGCATGCTCTGGTGACCAGTGCATCTTCAACAGACCTGGAGTGGGGGGGGACAGGACAGTGCGGGGTGAGAGCGGTGAAACAGGGATGAGCACCTCTCTGCACCGGGAATCTCCAAAACCCCAGAGGGCCCTGTCCTCCTGCACGGCCTTGCGCCTCCTGACCACAAACACGTGCTCCCAGCCATGCTCATGCTCTAAATTTTCCGGGCAAAAATCCCCTTGACCACCACCACCAGTGAAAATATCCCGCAGGAAGAGCAACCACGAGCGCTCCAGAGAGTGCAGGCAGCCCAAGCTCTGACGGGAACGCTGTCCAACAGGGTAAAACATTCAGGTTATCAATGCATGGCAACGCAAACGGCGCAGCCCCAGTGCTGCCGGCACCGCTGCCGCACCCAGCATCGGCACACGTAGCCAGCGGACGACCCTGCCCTGAGGTGCCCCACATGGAGCAGAGGATAATGATAACATTAGAATTATAATGCGTATAATATTAATAGCATGTAGCCGGGCGGCTGGGGAAATGGGGGCTGCATTGCACCCGCCTGCGCCTGGGAAGGAGCTCGTCACCCCGGGCTGAGCGCAAGCCTTTGCCGCAGCCCTTGGCTCGCCCCCCGGCACCGGTGCCACTGGGCTGTGCGCGGCCCCACCAAAACAATTCCTGCAGCAAAGGGAAAGACCCGAAATGCCACGGCCGTGTCCAGACCCACCCCTGCACTGGGGCTGCAACGGCCACGGGTGGGAAACGCAGCCCAGGGGGGAAACGCAGCCCAGGGGGGCTCTGCAGGACCTGCCGGGGTCCCCGCTCATCCCCTGCCCCTGCATCACTGCCCCCCCCCCGGGCCCCGTGTCCCTGTCACCCCACGGCTCCGCACCATGGGGATGCTGAGGTCGGCATCACCATCTCTTGTCCAGCCCCCAAATACCACAGGGCCCCGAGCACCCACAGAGGGTGGTGACAGCGCCCCCCATCACCACCCCCAGTGCAGGTGTCCCCCCCCATCCTTCTGCCCAAAGCCCCGGGGGACGCCTAAAGCAGGAGCCGGGAGGGGACCTCCTGCACCATTCGCTCACCCCTCTCAGCCGTTAAGCCACTTTGTGACCGCAGAACAATTCGATTACTTAATGCTTTAATTGACTTATACGGCATTTGTACTTCCACTTTAGATATCAAACTTCCACAAGAGGATTTCAATGGCGGCTTTGCGGGGCTTTATCCGGCCTCCTCCCGGCATTTACCGGCCATTATTAAAGCGCTCCCGCGGGACGGACGCTCTGGCAGAGCCAGCCCCGGGGAAGGGCCCTTTCTCCGGCACACAAAGGAGAAGCTGCCCACAAACCTGCGCCCCGAGCTGTACCTGGGGTCTGGCTGGGCAGAGGAGGATGGGAGTGGGACCTTCCTTGCCTTTGAGAAGCTATTAAAGGGGAAAATGAGGGCGGGGATTTGGACAACTCTGCCAGCATTATGGCATTCTTTAATTTTTTTTTTTTTTTGAAGGAACTAAAGCACCCGGGGTTTCCATCCCTGCCCAGAGCACTGTGCGGCAGCACGGGGCATGCTACAGGTGCAGACTGCAGCTCCTTCTTCCCCCCCGCCCCCCAAAAATACAGACCACAAATGCCGGGGGCTCAGGGGAGGAGGAAAGGGGTTTGGGAGGTGCCTGGGAGGTGGCCGATTGCCCCAGCACGGGGCTCAGTGCAGAGCAGCACGAGGTGCCACCACCACCACCACCACCACCGGCAAATCCCGGCAGCGTTTCCAGGCTGTTCCTTCTGCCAGCGTTGCAGACAGCGGCACGGACCCCCCCACCCTCACCCATCCCTCCCGGGGAAGGGAGGGCCTGGCAGCCCAAGCCACCCCATGCCTGCCTTCTCCCGCGCCACAGCCCCGTGGTTCCTGTGGACAACGCGCCCCGAGGACAGACCCAACCCCGCAGGACAACGGCCGCTCCCCCACGGCGGGGATCAACCCCAGCGCCCGACGCCCGCGGCTCCAACGCCAGCTAAAAACCGGGGGCTGCAGAGAAGCGCTGCGCTGGGAACGGCTTTTCTACGAGTCTGCAAGGGGGTGGCTGAGGCCGCGGCGCGTGGCTGGAACCTCACCGAGCTCCTCCAGCCCCGGCCCCGAGCAAAACGGCAAAGCCGCTGCCAGAAAAGGGGGCGGGGGGGGGGGGGCTCAGGTTTGCACCAGGGCTGCTGCCACCAAAGCAAACCCAAGCACAAGAGGACCCCGAAGCGAAGCCACCTCCATCCGACCCCTTTAAAGGTGGGGATGCATTTGGGAGAAGAAAAGCCAAAACTCCCCGAAAAGCCGGTCGCGCCCTGGAACACCAGGCGGAGGGGGAGGGCTGGCGCGCGGGGAGAAGTTGTCAGGGGTTTGAGATGGGAGGTGAATGAGGCGGCGGAGCGGGACAGATGTTTCAATGCTCCCCTTGGCAGTGTGAGAAAATGACTGTCCAGTGACCAAATGGCCGGGCCAGTTCCCACCCTCGCTGCTGCCCATTATCCCCAGCGCAAGACAAAGGCGGGGGGGGGGGCTGGGCAGGGGAGAATCCTATTGTTCCCGCCCGCCCTAATTATGGAAATCTTGTTAATCTATTCAGCAGCGACTCTGAACTGGGCTTTTGTTCGGGGGCTTTTTAGCGGGGCGCGCACCGCCGAGGGTGTCCAACGGCTCAGCGTTGGGGATGGGGTGCGCGCCCTCCCACCGCCCCCCCCCCCCCGGGGAAAAGCTCTCGCCCGGGGATCTCAGGCGCAGCCACGAGGCTGCGGGGACGCGGGGCTCCCCCGAGCAGCACCCCGGCACCGGCCGTCTTTGTTGGAGCACAAACATCTCATCCCCGGCCCTCACACGCGCGCCCGTACGCGTGTTGTATGTGCTCATGTCCCAGCCCCGCGTACGCGCGCCCGCCGCTAACGCTGGCGCATAACAACCCAGGGCAAAAGCAGCGCAGGCAAAGACGGAGCTGACCCGCAGGCAGCATCGCTGATGGCTGCAGCAACCCAGCACCCCTGGGGAGATTAGGAAAGGGTCGGAATGGATTCGGAGGGCAAAGGAGGAGAGGGAGCACGCAAGAGCAAACACGCTCAAGCTGAGGACGCGCTAAAGCCAGGGTTTAAACCCAGCCCAGCACCCAGGACCCCAGCAAGGTCACCCCAGAGGCCGCACACTGGAGCACGCCCGCGGCGCCAGCGCTGGATGTGCCTCGACGTCCCCTTGCACGGCCCCCACTGCGCTGCCGAGGCCTCCCAGCCCCTGGGAGGGAGCAGGCGCTGCCGCCCGCCCGCTCCCGGCGCAGGGACGCGCCCATGAGCTGCCTCCACGGCGCTTTGCTGGCACTGCCACTCTCTTGCTGGTTTAAACGCTGACAGCTCCTTTTCCTGCAGAGCTGCCAGCTTGGAGGATTTATGCTTTTTTTCAAAAGGCGTTGGGCAGTTTCATTATCCCTGCAATTACCCACAGCAGCGCGGCCGAGGCGAGCGGCTTCCCGGGCCGGGAGAGCCCGTCCTGGTTCCAGAGGCTGCCAAGTTCCCGGTTTTTTAATTCTCTGCCACTCAAACTTTGGGCACAGAGGGAGCAAACCTGGATGCTGGGAGTCCTGCTTCCCAGCCCAGCCTCCAGCGAGACTTCTCGTACCAGGGATGTCGCGTGTGACAGATCTTCCACGCTGCATTTTGCTACTGGTACCTGAAGGTGGGTCCAGACCAGAACCGAGCACCCCCAGCACAAATGCAGCCCCACATCAACGCAACTCCTGCACCGAAGCTTTGCTGCTGCGGCTGGGCTGGCGGCACGGAGAGGCGTCCGCATCCGCGCGGAGACGCCCCAGGCCTCGCAGCAGCCGCAGCGACGTCCTCGAGGCTAAAGGCGCGCTAGGACTCAAGTCTGCCCGGTGAACGGGAAAAATTACTTTTTCTTCTTTTAAATGAGCCGTTTCCTAATGAGGTTTTTGGCACCTGCTGCCAGGAGCTCGCCCTGAGCTGGGGTTTGTCTCTGCCTCCTAAGAGCAGCATCGGCAAAGCTCAACGGCGAGTGGAATCGCAGCTTTAGACGAGCGGTAACCCATGCGGATACCGCGCTTACACCCACTGCGGACCCCAGGGTTGTGGCAATGCTCCTGAAACGTTCTGGCATTAATCTGCTGGGCCACAGCAACATTCCTGCAGGCTGCTGCACGCTTACGCTGGACAGCAGCCGCCGCTGGCAAACCCCAACGCAGCAGGTCCAGGGCAGGTGGAACAGCCCGGCAGCAAGTTAAACCGGTGGCAGAGCTGGTCCCAAAGCCAGGCTCGGGGCGAGGAGAGCGCAAAGCCCCGCCTGGACACGATACAACCCAAGTGCCATTCCTGGCAGCGTTCGCAAAGGGTGAGGCATTCAAATCCCCCCGCCCGCCCCTGCAGACCAAACCCGGGCAGCCAATTTCTCGGCACGCTGCCGCAGCGCAAACACCAAGTTCTCCAAGGCAAACTCGGGTTGTTTGGCAAATCCATCGGGGAGGCGCGCTTCTTTGTCCGCCACATTCCCAGTCCCCTCCTAACCAGTGCCAACGAAGCGAGGGATGGTATTGCAATCAGAGCAGGGTCAATGTACATATGTTAAAAGGATTTAGGCTAACTCCCACCGTGCCCTCTCCCCACCCCCAGGAGAAACAACCTCCCTCCTGGCCGGTGCGAGCCGAAGGCTCCAGCGTCCGCTCTGCCTGCTCATATATCAAGTGCAGAGCAGCTGGACACCAGCACGGACCGGGAGTGACCAACGGGCCATCGCCCATCTGTGCTGCCCCAGCACCCGGCCAGCAAATGAAAAATTAATATGGATCCGCTCGGCCCGGCAGCAGCTGAGCATCACCCATCTGTCACGGCGAGGGGAGGAACCCTCAGCTAAATGTCACCGGGCGGGAAGCGCCCGCGGCGCGTGGCCCTGGGAATCCCCAGATCGAGGGGATGTGGCAATAAAATCCAGATATTAATAATAACAAGATGATTGGCGTTGGTGGATTTGCGGAATCTCACCCCACCTTTCAATATAAGATGGATGGGAGAAAGAGAAGCAATACAAGGGACCTAAAAAAAAAAAGTGGGGAAAAAAAAAAAAATCAGCCTCTTCCTTGCTATTTATACTTTTCTTAACATCACTGGTTTCAGGGTCTGCTGGCCCACTCAGGACTGCTGAGAGCTGGGCTTCAACCTTGCACCCACCTCCAGGAACACGGGACAGAAGTGCTGAACCATTTATTTGGGTCTAGAGACCACCAAGATGTGGGCCTGCCCCAGCCCCTGCTCCTGCCACACCACCGGCACGCTCCCTCCAGGGCTTCGAAGAGGAGCACGAATCCCGCAAGATTATCGCCATCAGCCCATCGCCGTCTTGCCCACTCCACGCCACGGGTGTGCTTCGGCGCGTGCAAAACGCAGCTCCCTCCAGTGGCATTCCCGCTCCCGGCCACGCCGCCACTTCTCCTCCAGCTCTCCTGCCCTGCCCCGCCTCGCCGGCTGGAGGACGTTCCTCAGGGTGACATCCCAGCTGCAGTCTCCACCGGAGCGCTGCCCGAAGGATGGGTCTCAGGTAGGAAGGGGGTTTTCAGCAAGAGCATCACTGAGTGTTCAGGTCGTCGACAGCCGCTGCCCCTCAAGGTCAACTCAGGGCAGATGCTCAAGGTGCAGGAGAAACCTCAGGGTGCTCCAGAGAAGGGCGCCACGGCCCACAGGTGCCGCCTGTATCCCTGTCGGCAACGACGCCCTGCACCAAAATTTCATTCCTTGACGCCGGACGAGCTCCCCAGGGCCTGGGGTTGGACCCAGCCCATTTTCAGAGGATTACATTAGAGAGGAAAATCCATTTCTAATCAGCAGAGCCATTTCCCCAAACAGACGTGGCCCCATAAAAAGGTCAGGAGGTCAAATGGACCCAATTTGCATGCAATCTGCATAACAGCGGCCATGCCAGCAAGGGTGGGGAGCGTACCCCAAAGCTCCTGGTCCCACCACCTGGTCCCACGTGGGACTTTGCCCCCAACCCACGGTGAGGCTGGAAGACGCGGTGAGGAGAGGACGTTGCTTCTCCCATCCGGGCTGTAAGTCCGCGCTCAGCACAGACGTGACCGGGGCCATCCCCTCCTCGAGCCCATCTAGAAACGTGCCACGTGAAACCATCTGCGGGGACTTTGGCCACGCATTTGCATATTCACGTGGTCTACAGAGGGATGTCGAGGAACAGTCTGAAGGCATCTTTACGCCATCTCCACCTCTGCTCCTACAGAAGCCACTTGGCAAAGGACGTGCCGCCAGCACACAGACGGAAGCTGCTCTGAAAAACTTGTCCTGACCCCGCTCCATTCAAAACCACTTGTTGAAACCCGTCAGGACTCATCACGTCCCCCTCCAAGAGGGACAGTCTGAGCCCCCCTGAGCCCACAGAGGAGGATCTGGAGGGCCATGCTCTCCTGATGGCCCCCACCAGCCCCGAGCTGGCAGCCGGGTGACCGGTGGCGCTGTGGATGTCGGTGGTGGGGGAATGCCCAGAGGATGCAACCTCCGGGGTCTGCGCTACAACAGCAGGAGATGCAGCAAAGCCAAAGCATTACGGGCCTGGACGCTGAGCCCGGCTGCCGGACCACGGCTGCACCCTGCGGAGCCATGGTCTGACCTGCACCCTCTGCTCGCCGGGGGCAGACCCTAGGGGTGGGGGCTCTACAAACCCCGGTGTACACATAAACCCCAAAAGGCTGAAAGCCATTTGAAATTACTTGTGTTTCCAAGCAGAACGCATTGCCCTTACGCTTCATCTTCCCACAAGCGCGTGGATGAAGGTCATTAAATGCAGAAGAGGCTTTGCAGCTCGGGCAGGGGGCCAGGGACCAGGCACCCCCCAGCCCTGCCCAAGCCCTCTCCTCCCAGGGTGTTTTTGTCGATGAAGCTCCAGTAGCAAACTCCCTGGGGGACAAAAGCCAAGGCAGGAGCCACCAGCCCCTGGTCTGTCCTCTCCAACATCTGGCCCTGGGCCAGGGTCCGTACCGGAGGCTGCGGCGGACACAAGAACCGGGCTGCAGCCGGGAGATAATCTGCCCCGCGCACTAGAGCCTGTCCGCAGCGGCAGCAGCAATGCTCCAGCTTATCTCCTCCACAGAACGAATCAATCTTAATTAACTCTAATTCTGGGGAGCCTCCCAGCCCTATCCAGCACCGCACAACGCGGTTGTATTTTCCGCCTCAGTGCCCCGCCAGGCAGCGCGCTCCGCAGGGAACGGAGCAAAGAACTCCTCCATCATTTCTGCACCACCCTTCCCGTGGTCCCCGGGTGCCCCCGTCTCACACCCTGGGGGATGACGGACCCCGTCCCCATCCCCTGCGGGCCACCTTCCCTGCCCTCAGCACCCGCAGCCTCCCAGCGGGGCCGGAGCTGGGCTGGGGGAGGCCCTCTCGGTGGCTTTTGTTTTCACAAGCCTTTTGACTCACGGATTCTTTTTTAAACACCGCCTCAGCAGCTTGAAAAGCCGAGCTCCCTCCTGCACTCCATTCACTAATGGATTTTCCAGAAGTTCCCTTTTTTTGGCTTCTTTCTTCGCTGACACCGCTGCCCTCATCCACACCCGAGGCTGCAGCTCCCCTCTGCCGACCGCCTGGGCCGGCACGGACGGACTCCGACCTGAGGGACCCGTGTGCCACGCTGGGAGCAGCCGCCCCGATGGCTCCCACCTTCCGTGCCCCAGGAGTTTCCACAGATACGTGGCTATTATAAGCCAATTATAATTACATACCATATAGCACGGGGTGCAAACGTCCCGACGTGCCGCTACAGGGCTGCTGCTCGTAATAAAAAATAAGGTTAAAGAATAAGAAGGTAGCAGCAGCATCGGGGTGAAGGCATCGCCGGGAAATCAGGGAGAAGTTTGGTGCCGGGCTGGCTCCGCGCGAGAGCCTATCGATCGGGGCAGTGCCGCTCCTGCCTCCACCAGACCTAATCCTATGGCAGAAATAATTCATTTTCCTCCCTTTTCAGCAGCCACTCATTAAAAAGTAATCACCTTGTCGGAGGAGGATATGAACAGCCCAAGGTCAGATCCATAACGACGTTATTTCTGGAGCGCGTACCTGGCTCGCACCGAGCAGCAGCCACGCCGCGACCCCCAGCCCTGCCCGCGCGGGGTCCGGCGGCAGCGGCCCCACAGCCTTGCTGCCTGGGTTGGTGGCGATCGAGATGCAAACGGCAATGTCTGGGTATCAGCAGATCCCACCTCCGTGAGCGCGGCCCGCCAGCAGCCATGTCGTGCTGCACGGATATCGGCCTCATCGACCCCCAGCATCCACCACGCCAAGGTGGGAAAAAAGAACAACGCTTCCAAACGTCTCTCTTAGATCTCATTATTTGGTGGCACCCCCAATAAATCTCCAAGCCTGCAGCTCCCCATTTATTTTTACATTGTTGGGACTTCAGCGCCGCTGCTAAAACCGGTTTTTCTAAGAGCGTGAAGCTGCCAAGCGTGACATGAAGAAGCGTCCCCGTGTCGCCGCCAGCGACACGAGCAGAGGGGCCGCGCAGGCGTCCGCGCTGCCTGGGACGTACGCGAGGAAATACCGAAATACGACGTGTGCGGCCATGCCGCCCGCTCGCACCAGCCCCTGAGCAAGCCCCAGGACTCGGTGTGAGCCATGGGCACAGCATCGTCCCCCGCCCGCCAGGAGGGGCGTCCTGGCCAGGGCTGGCGGGGGACAACGCCACGACAGGCGGCTGCAGTGCTCGTCCCCAAGCCCGCGTGCGCTGTGCCCGCATCTCCCGCGTCCCTCACCCGGCATGGCAACGCCAGCACCGAGCCCACGGGGTTCGTCCACCCCCAGACCCGGGGCTGCAGCCCCTCTGCGGGCTCTCAGGCTGCCATCACCCACCCCAGGCACCACGTCCCGCCCGTGGCCATCACCCATTCACCCAGCGGGGCTGGGGTGCAGCCCCAAGGGGTTCCCAGGCGGGATCACCCCATCCCTGCGGCGCCGTCGAGGGCTGCCAGGCCTCGCAAAGCCCAACCTGCTCACGGCACATCGGCATTTTAAGCAGATTTATGTTTGCAACACATGGCCTGATTCAGTGTTTGGAGGGAGGAGGAGCCCATACTCTGGGAATGAGGACGAGGGGAAACGGCCTCAAGTTGTGGCAGGGCAGGGTGAGGTTGGCCATGGGGAACAATTCCTTCCCCAAAGGGCTGTCAGGCGCTGGAAGGGGCTGCCCAGGG
>BOSO01007464.1:0-111483 GCA_018403395.1 Gorsachius goisagi | reverse complement strand
GGATGGCAGGGGTAGGGGGGCGGTTGGGCTGGGGGAGCTGAAAGGACTTTTCCATCCCAGACGATTCCGTGATTCTATGAACCAGCCAGAGCGCAGGGCTGGGATGGGGACGTAGCCCGGGGGACGGGAGGCAGGATGGGGCTGGTCCCAGGGATTTGGTAATTCCAGACCCAGCTAAACTACGAGAAGACAGCTACAGCGCCGCCAGCACGGGTACGGAAACCCCCGCGCCCCCCCCTTCCCATTAGCCCGGCAGCGCAGAGGCTGCACGCCCAGCTCTGCCACCTCGCCGCGCTGGGCGGCGTCACCCGGGGACCACGGCGTCCCCCGAGGAGGCGAGGGGCCGGGCACGCAGGGCACCCCGAGCGGGGCGACCCGCAGGCGGGCAGGAGGAGCCCCGCAAACCGCACTCAACCTCCCGCACGCAGCACGGCCACGCCGCACGTCACCCCGGCCTTTAATTACGCATTTCGGCAGCCATTAGGCCGCTCGCCATCAATTACCCCCACATTATCCCCTGCCAGGAGGCAACGGGACACAGGGAGCAGAGTGAAGGGCTTGGCAGGCTCTTCCCAAAGGAAAGAGTGAGCTTCGGAGGGGAACGGCCCTTCTCTGGAGGGGAACGGCCCTTTGCCGCGGCACAGCCGAGGGAGTGGACAAAGCCGCCCAGCAGCCTCTGCTCCGCAGAGGCCCAAAGCAACACTGAGGAAGATTAATCACAGGGAGAGGAACCGGGCTCCAGCGTCCCCCGACGCCACGAGTCCCCCCCAGCCCAGCGCCTCTGCTGCACCTCTCCTCTGTTTGCACAGCGAGGGCTTGGTGAGGAGCCCGCTCCCCTTCCGCGCGCCTGGGGCAGGGAGGGGGGGCACTTATTCAGCTATTATTCAGCTTTTTTTTTGTAGGCAAGACAAGGGCAGGTTAAAGTGCAATTTGTCTTGACATCGGCTTTCACTTTCTTGGGGGAAAGTGCCCTCTTTTGAGGGTAAACACTCGCCTGGGCAGCACAGCTCCGCCAGCCAAGCATCCCACCCCGGCGCACATCCCGGCATCCCGGCCCGGGGCGGGGGCTGCGAGGAGCAGACGGCATCGCTGCAATTAAACAGATCACGGAACGGGTGAGGTTGGGAGAGCCCTTTCAGACCAAGCCCAACCGCTCCCCTAACCCTGAACCACTGAACCCCCTAGGCCTGATTTTTCCACGATGGAGCTGCCTGCCCTCGGGAGAAAGGAAGCAAACCCTCCGTGCGCATCCTCCTCTGCGCTCGGCGCGAAGGCGGCAGCATCTGCGAGGCCTTGGCCGGGTTTATGAGGGCCTCCGTAAAGATCAGGCATTGCTGATAAGCGACCCGAGGCAGGCACCACCGGAGGAAAACTGGTGCTAGCGATCTGTACAATTTAACCACCATTAGCTCCAGCTGACCACAGGCCACGAGGCCAGGATGGAGATTTTACAGCACCCTCGGTACACAGCAAAATAAACTTTGCCTGCAGGGGGCCCGTGCCGACTTTAAACTCTTGTTCCCATGAAGAGGAGACCTGAGCCCAGCACCACCGAGGCACCGCTGGCCCCGGGCAGCGCCCACGCGCGCAGCAGCATCCTCTGCAAGGCAAGAGCAGGGTTCACGAAGCAGGGAAAGCACCGGGATCCTGCTCGGGGCTCAGCGCCACAGGGAGAGAAGCGGGGAAAGACCCTCTCACCGTCCTGGAGCACAAGGACAAGTCGAGTCCAAAGGAAAAACCATCAGGAAGATGGACCAGAAGCAATGACGGCAACGAACTCGCAGGGCAGGACCTTGCAAGGGTTTCTCAGGACTGGGAATCGCCAGGGCTGGCACTGGGAAGAACTGGTTTATTCCCCACTGGGCTGCTGATCCAGCAATGGGAATTTTCCTGCTTAATGCTAATAAAAGTCTGGTTTAGCCCCAAAGGGTCCCTTCGATCAGGAGCTGGGCGCCGCTGCTGGCACGCGTGTCCCCTGGGACGGGAGCGCTGAGCGGCCGGTGACGCACGCGTGTGACCTGGCGGCAGGGACGAGCTTCTTGGAGCCAGAGCAGCACAGAGCACAGGCACCAACCAGCACGCCCCCACACACCCCAAAAGGACAAAAACCATCTTTATTTTGCTAAAAAGCTACAAGAGAAGGACCTGCTCCCCCTCCCCCCTGCCCCCGAGCTGGGGCCGGTTTGCCGGAGCGGAGGGAAGGGAGCGCGCCGAGCAAATGAGATGCTCAGAGCCACGAGCCTGAAGCTTCCCCGCACGCTGCAAAATTCCAGCGGACATTCGGGCTGGATGCAGCAGGATCTGCCCCAGGATGGCAACAAGAGCCTCCCGACGGCCCTGCCAAACAGCACAGCTCCGCTTCCAGCCGTACGATCGCTGGAGCTCAAAAAACAGAACTGCAAAGGCTTTGCAATGGCGTAAAGGCAAGGGTCAGCCCGGCGCACAGGTCACCGTCACCTCTGCAGATGCATTCATGTCATCGGCAGGGAAATTCCCTTTAGGAATCCTCGCTCCAATCCAGCACTCCCGCGTCTGCTGCCACGAGCTGCGGATTGGGGGATTTCTCCTTCCCTACACGCAACCGTTCTCCCACCAGCTGCAGGGCGGGGGGGGCCGCAGCCCCCGGCCGTTAGAAAAGCAGAGACCAAAGGGGAGACCAGAGAATATTTGGCTGTTGGCAGAAAAATCCAGTGGTGGCATCCGCACCCTCAGGAATATCTCCCCGACTAGGAGGACGCAAAAATAATTAACACGGATAAAAGCCCGCGGCATCTGCCAACGCCAGCGAGACACGGCACACACTGCCAGGCTCCTTCCAGGCATTTTTTTTTTTTAACGCCACCGGCGACGCCGTCGCTACAGAGGTGACGACGCGCCCCACAGAATCGTTTTATTCCTTCTAATCCGCAGGCGCTGCCGCGGGATGTGACGCCGGCTTTGGAGGCGAACGCTCCCGGAGGTTTTTGTGTTTACCTTTTCCGCGGGGGAAGGAGGAGGCGAATTAAGTGACCCCGATGGCCACTCCCTTGGCCTGAGGTTAGGCCCTCGCATCTGTATCTGGGCACCACAAATAACAGCTTTTTCTTTTTTTTTTTTTTCTGTGTCCTTCCAGCTACTGGAACGCCCCAGAGCGGAGGACAGACGCAGGGCAAGGGCTCAAAACTTTCAGCCCACTTAGGTGCCTTGGCACAGGTCTGGGAGCAGCCTGGAGGGGAGGATTTGGGAAAACCCCGGCCCCGGCTTGCATGGGTCTGCACAAACACGCAAAGCAGCGCCGGGATCATCTCCTGGCCGTCACCCCCCTCCCCAAATGGAGGCAAACGGAGCCTCAGCTGCACTGGCGGCAAAGCCCACTTCTGGCATGACTCTGCGAGCGTGGACACGCTGGCTTTTCCCAACCGTGTCCTGTATTGCAGGGCACGCTTTGGAGAGTCCTCAGCCTTTATGCCACGTCTTAACTTGGGGAATTAACTCTGACGGGCCGCAAGGGGAGAGGCCGGGCTACGGGACCGCGTCGAGCCGGCACCAGAGCCAAGATGCTGCCAAAGCCCCAACGCAGACCTCGGAAGGGAGAAAAAGGCCGGGGGAAAGGGAGGGAGGAGAAAACACCAGCTCCAGATAAGCAATTGTTAACATGATCCATATGGTCCACAGCTCGCCTCTCTGTTTAACCAAAATGATAATGGCAAAAGGGAAGAATGCGGCGGGGGCTCCGCGGGAGAACAAAGGCGGCGGCGAAACCCTTCCCCGCTCCAAAGAAAACGAATTGGGAGGGAGGAGAGCCCACGGCTGCCCCCCCCCACCCCCGGGCCCGAAACCCAGCCGGCACGCTCCTTCTGCCCCGCGGACACTTTGCGAGGAAAACGCAGAGTGGGGAGTGCAATTGCAGCAGGAAAATAAAATCATAAAAAAAAAAAAGAAATAAAGCTGAGGGGTATTTGCAGGGGCGTTTTCATAAGCAATAATAAACTGAACATGAGCTGCGGCTTGGGACCAGCGTCGGATGTAAACACTGAGCCCGCTCCTCTCGGATCTGGGATGAATCCAGCCCTGGGTGTTTATGTTATCGCAGGACCCTGCGGCTTTCCGAGGAGCACAATACAGTCCGTGCCATTCATTATGCCCGCAGTCCCCCAAGAGAACATGTCAACACACTTCTGCGAGAGGGAGCTAAAACAAAAGTTTAATGGGATAAACAACTCCCGGGCCTCAGCCCCCGCCGAAATGTTTCATTCAGAACTGCCTCCGAGAACAAACGGGCTCCCGAGCCGCACGCTGGCATCCCAGAACGGCCGACCCGGCTCCCTGCCATCGCCAGCCGTGTGCCGGAGCGGCCACCCCGGCAGCTCCCTGCCGCCGGCTCCGCAGGGGAGTGCCTTGGAAGGAACGTGGGGGAAAAGCCTCGGCGAGCCCCACACGGGCGATCAGGAGATCGGCTCGGAGCCACCGCTGCGGCACCCGCCACAAAGACCCAGCACCCGAACCAAACACCGCACGCGCCCAACTTCTCTTACGAATTCCATTTGGCGCATTCGCACCCCCGAAAGCTGTGTGTCGCAAACCCAGGGTCCAATTAACGATCGCGTTCATCTTCACGATCCCCGAGCGGAACTAGGAACGCTGCGAACCCGCGCACGGCATCTCCAGATCCCGGAGAGTTTACACTGGAAGACTCAGGGCAAAGCTATTTCATAACCTTCCCCAAGTGTCTTTTGTCCCCCAAGTGGAAAAAGCACACTTCAACACAAAAAAAAAAAAGAAAGAAAAAGATCGGGGCCTTTCAGGCAAAGCTCCTAATTAAGAATTGCCGTCGGCTCCTCGACACCACGACTGTTTTGAAGGCAAGTGCTCCAGCGTGCGCTTGGCGTGCGGCAGGGGCCGAGGGGAGCGCGCATTGTTCCCGGGTGGGTGGGTGGGTGGACGGATGGACGGACGGACGGACAGACAGACAGACGGACGGAGAGTGCCCCTGGGGCGTGCATCCCTCCGGGCAGCTCCCGGCCAAGCAGGCCCCAGCCATAAGCGCACTTCCCCAGGGCTCCCCACGCCCTTTTTTGGGGAAGGGAGGGTGGGGAGAGGCAAAGGCCAAGGCGGCGGGGGATGCCCCCTCCCCGGGGAGGGGTTGGGTCACCGGCAGCACTGACCCCCCCGCCCCGTGGCCCCCCCACTGCCCCTAATCTGGTTGCTTTCTCCCTAAAACCCGGGCACGGTGGATACCAGGGCGCAGCAGGAGCCACCGTCCGCCTGGAGCAGGGCACCCCTGGCAGCCCGGGGGGCTGCCCCATCCCTGCCTGCCCCCTTGCTCCCCTGCCTGCTCCTCTCCCTGCCTGCCCCTTTCCCTGCCTGCCCCCTCCCTCCCCTCCCTACCCCATTGCTCCCCTGCCTACTCACCCCCTTGCCTGCTCCCCTGCCTGCCCCCTTGCTCCCCTGCCTGCTCACCCCCCTGCCCGCTCCCCTGCCTGCCCCCCTGTCTGCTCACCCCCCTGCCCCCTCCCCTGCCCGCTCGCCCCCCCGCCCGCACTCACCTCATGCCGGCGGGGCCTAGCGCAGCCCGGCGGCGGGCGGCCTTGCGGGACGGCGCATCCTGCGGTGCCGCCCGGACAATGCGGGGCGGCCCGCGGGCGGCGGGGGCTGGGGCCGGCGCTGGGGCTGGGGCTGGGGCCGGGGACGGGGCCGGGGACGGCCCCCGCCCGCCGCCCACGGCCCGCCCCTGCGCGGCGGCGGGGAGGAGCGGGGCGGGGAGGAGCGGGAGGAGCGGGGCGGGGCGGGGCGGGGCGGGAGGAGCGGGGCGGGGCGGGGCGGGGCGGGCCCTGGGCCGCGGCGGGGGCGGGAGGAGGCGGGGGCGGCGCCGCGGCGGGGGCGGGGCTGGGGCTGGGGCCGGCAGAGGCTGCGCTCCGGCATCGCCGGCCGGCCGGGCCCCGCACAAAGGCAGCGGGGGCGCGGGCAGCGCGGCACCCCGAAACCCGGCACCCGGAAACCCGGCACCCCAGCACTCTGCACCCCGGCACTCTGCACCCCAACCCCTTGCACCCCTGCACCCCAGCACTCTGCACCCCGGCACCCCATGACCCTACACCCCAAAACCCTGCACCCCAAAACCCCTGCACCCCGACACCCTGCACCCCATGGCCCTGCACCCCATGACCCTGCACCCCAAAACCCTGCACCCCAGCACCCTGCACCCCAACCCCTTGCACCCCTGCACCCCGAAACTCTGCACCCCAGCACCCTGCACCCCATCACCCTGCACCCCAACCCCTTGCACACCAGCACCCTGCACCCCTGCACCCCGACACCCAGCACCCTGATCCCTGCACCCCAGTCCCACCCCTGCCCGTACCCCCCCAGACCCAGCTGCGGCCTGCGGGGAGCCGTGGGCTGGGTCCTCAGCTGCTGAACTGCGCTCCGAGGAATCCCAAATACCTGGAATGCTTTCCTACCAGTAGTTTGCTGTGCAAAAATAAAACAGTTGCCCCAAGGATCCTGTGTCGGTGGGAGGTGTCCAGAGGACAACCCGTTTGTTAGGGCATTATCCACCCAACCCAAAACTCTCCAGACCCACACCATCCTCCCCCAGCCTGGGATCAGCTGGGCTGGGGCAGCTGGCGATGCGGCCCCTTCACCAGGCCTAAAAATTCACCTTCTTGGGGTCGGTTTGCACCAAGAACACCCCGCAGCCACCTCGCCCTCGCTCCGGGAACCCCCACATCATTTTATTTAACCAGCTCGGGCTCCTCCCTGATGTAACCACGTTACGGCACCATTGCACTCGCACGAATGTCGGGTCGCGTCCCTCAGGGGTCACGGCACGTTTTTCTTCCCAGGAGCAGGCGAGCGCTGCCTGTCCTTGAGCAGACACCGGGGCTGCGGGCAGCCTTTGCCCGCACCAGCCCCAACCCGTGGGCGACGCAACTCAGCAGTGGGACCCGGGCGCCGGTGCGGAGCGGGCGCCGTTTGTTTTAGCCCGGCTGCAGTCCACGCGCAGGAACGCCGCTGCTCCAGCCGGCCCACAAAAAGCCTGGAAAGAACAAATGAATCAGATTTTAAGCTAAGAGCCAGGCAGCCCTGCTGGGGCAGAGCGCGGCAAAGGGGTGGGGTGGGCAGGGGTCCGTGCCCCACCGTCCCGTGGCAGCTGTCCGTGCCCCGGCCCTGTGACGGGGGCGCTTCCGGACGCTGCTGCCTTGGGGCACAAGGCGGGACACTCGCGGGGACAGCTCCAGAAGGGGCCTGAGCGATCTGACGCCCTTCCATTGACTGGGGTTCTCCCACGGAGACGAACTCGGTCTTTGCCCAGCTGGCGCATCCAAGCATCGCCCCACCCTCGGGCACGTTTTGCTCCCACCTTGAATTCTCCCAGTGCTGCTTATTTTTGTGCAAAAGAAAAAAAAAATCCTATTTTTTCTGCCCCCGGCTGCGACAACGCACCCTTGTGCTTTCTAATTTGGGTGTGACGAAGAAGCAGCTGTTATTTAACGCGTGCGGAACCCTGCTGGGCGCTGGGAGCCTGCATGGATGCGGCACTCGACGCTGGGGGCTCCGTTCTTCCCCAGTTTAGCTTTAGGAGAGGGATTCTGTGTCACGGCTTCCTCCAGATGCCGCTCAGCGACCCGGCAGGGGCTTCCTGTTCTTCCCACCTTGGTAGAAAACCACTGGGCACTGGAGGTTCCCATTTTATCTCCACCGCTAAATTTCTTATCAGGGGAAAACGCCTAAAAACTGCCCCCCCCCGGCGCCCCCCCCCGCCGGACCACCCAGCCCTGCACCCATCGCTGGGTTTTTCTGGAAATCCGGTGCTCCAGGAGGGACATCCAGGGCATTCTACAGAATGAACTTCGCTTCTTGCTGCGTCCCGGGGGGGTGCCTGGGTGAGTTCCTTATCTTCACCCACCAGTGGAGGGAGCAGCCCCAATGGCAGCAACTGGGAATTCATTTTTTTTGAGTGTGATTGCAGTAAGAGACCAAAAACCCGCAAATGTGTGAGCCCAGCCGTGGCAGCAGGGCTGCCGGGCACACCGGGACCCGCAGCACGCACCTGATGCCCTGGGCCAGCTCACCCGAGGGCAGCTCCGGCTCCGGCTGAGCCTCCCCTTCCCAGCGCTCTCAGGTGGCACCTACCGAAGCTCAGCACGGGGCTGGGGAGCTGCTGCTGGAACACAAACGCTGCCTCCCCCACCCCCGCCCAGATCTCGTCCCCATCCCCTCCTGGTGACACGGCGAGATGCTGCGGTGCTGTACCGCAAGCTGCAGGCAGCGGCGAGAGGCGAACGCGCATGTCGTGTCCCCACCGCCGTATCGCAGCGCTGCAGCCCCCCGGGAGGCGAGCGCGCGGGGGAAGGCGCGTGGCTCGGGGCTGGCGCCGGCGCACTGGGTGTGACGCACGGCCAGGGCAGAGGTAGGGAGGCGCAAAGCGGGACGGGGCGTTTGCCAACAGGACTAAGCTTGGCTTCTTCCCGCGCTACCTCAGGGAATGCGGGGCCCGTGAGGGTGCTGCTGTGAGGCAGCTTGCCGGGGTGACACCAAACCGTGTCCTTCTCTTGGCCATGCCGATTGATTTGCCCGTGGTCACCCACCAGGCTCCAGCAGCCGGTCCCCCAGGGCCGGGACTTTTCAGCGTCACAGGACCGGGACTTTGGCTGCGTGCATCTGGGCGCTGCTGTCCCGAAAACAGTATCTAATGATCCTAATCCCAGGCAGCTATAAAACGAGCCTGACATTTACTGTGGTTCCGGTTTCACTAGGTATAAGCTGCCTTTTATTAAACGGGGAAGCCGGATTCCTAGCCCTGCTTGCAGGGTTCAAACTCACCTCATTAGCCAAGGAAACGCTGGATGGGAACCGCGGGGTCACGCAATTTATTTTCACTAATCACTCCCCATGATTCCTTTAAAAAATAAACTCCTAATCAAAAGCCCGAATTCGTTAATTATTCCTCTGTTTGATCAGCAATAGAAACCATCAGCAAAAATCCGTGCTGACACCTTCTTCTTAAAAACACTGGGGTTTCTCTTCTCCCACAGGGCAGCTGGCATTCCACAGCTCGCATTAGGGTTTAACAACAAAATATGATAATCCGAGGGCCGCGGGGTTTGGACATGTGATGCCCGATGTTTTCTGCCGGTTCACAGAGGGGTGACATCTCCCTGCGCCGGCTCGCGCCTCCCTCGGCGGCAGCGGGGCCGAGAGCGGGGCCGAGGCACCCCAAGCGCCCGACGCCAAGCAAGAGGCATCAGTTGAAGAGGCCTCTGATTATTTAATGTCCTCATTCCCTAGGGATTGGGGAGAGCTGTAAATTCCCAGTACAAAGGGTTTAAAATCTGGCCGTGAATCCACCAGAGGGTGAGCTGAAATGGCCGTGGCTCATCCCTGGGTGGTGGGCTGGGCTTTAGACTGGAGGGGAGACACCGGACCTGCCTCGATGCTTCATTTTGGGGAGCAGCTCATTTCAGCTCTTAAAAACAAGCAGACCGGCAGCTTGTGGTCTGGCAGCGCTGGCAGCACGGTGGCAGGCGGCCGCAGCGCTGTGAATCACCGTGTCGGGCTGAAGCGCTGTAGAGAGGCTTTGACCCCGGCCCCGCTTTGCAGGCAGAGCATGGCCCCACGGCGCTGGAGACCCTGTGTCGGGCACGGGGCCGGGGGCTGGCTGGGCACCCCGAGGAGCTGGCTGCTCTTTGGCAAAGGGGACCCCTCGCCGGGACAGCCCAGAACTGCACCGCTGCTTTCAGGGGAGTCTCAGACCCGCCAAGCGCTGGGGATCCCGCTGGAAGCCCCGTGCACGAGAATAAAACCCAGAGGCAGAGCGGATTATCCTGCTGGAACACGCCGCCTTCGTGTCAGGGAGCAATTACCCTGATCCACCGCCCTCCGGCCAAGCACTTAACTCTTCACACCTCCAAAAGCAGTAAAACACGCAACACCACAAAAAAAAAAAACCTGGTGCAAAACCCGGGCTCGAGCTCTCCTGGGGCAGAGGTGGCTGGGTGGGCCAGAGCCGAGGGGACTCCGTGGTGGGGAGAGCGGCTTTCTGCTGGGCACCCACCCCCTGTCTGCAAAAACCAGCTGAGCACCATCGGGTACTGGCAGGTTTGGGAGGTCCAGCGGTGACATCTCAGTGAGCACTAAGGCTGTGAATGCAGGTTGAAGGATACCAGTTGTGCCAGTATAACCAGTTAGAGAATGTGGGTATAGGCCAGGTCTAATTGCAAACGGCGGCTAATGGAGCCAGTGCCCTTAGGAAGGAATATTATTTTCAGTGCACAGATGGGGAAAACGAGGCCAATAAGCCTTAAAGAGTTGCCCACCAGCAAACCACCAGGAGCCCCGACCCCACGCTAACACTCATGGCATCAGCCCCGAAACCCCAAGGGACCTGCCAGGGCAGGGGGCAGCAACACGGGGCCCAGAAATTAAAACCAGGATAGAAATAAATAGCAGAAACAACCTGAAAAAAAATTATTATTTTCCCTTGGGTTTGATGCCGGCATTGCCCTGGGGTCACTGCTAAGGCAGGAGCTGGGTCATTGCTCCCGGGGTGCTTCGTGCCCAACCTGCTCTGAATGCGTCCCCGGAGACAAAACGCGTCACGGTGCTTCTCGCCACGCAGAGACATTTGCTAGAGCCAGCATGGTGCCAGCAGCGTGGCAATGCCAGGGCATCCCCGGAGAGGCCATGTCGCGGTGAGCCCGCCGGAGCCGCAGTGAAGGGCAGGGAAGGACAAGGGGGAGGATTTTTGGAAGCAGGTCTGGTGGGTCCCTTGCACTCCAGGCAGCGATGCCCTGCCAGGCTGCCACCTCCTGCTGCTTCCTCCTCTTCCAAAACCCTCAAAGCCCTCTGTGACGAGGGCACGGATCCTGTGCCAGCCACGATGCCATCCCAATGCCAGCAGGAGGAAGGTGGCCTGGTCCCACCGAGGTCACACCCAAAGCCCGGGGGACCCCAGCTCCATCGCACCAGGAAAGCTGCCGATGCCAAGGAAGGTCACCCAGGGTGAGGGGCGCCCAGGACCCGCAGGCTGCGTGACGAGTGGTGCCAGGGCAGCCGGCTCGGCCCTCTCCCCCTGCTCCCTGTGCTGCAGCCATCTCCCAGTTCCCCCAGAGCCACTTCTGGCAAACTGGGAAGGGGGGAGGAGCCGGGGCTCTGCCCGGAGAGACATTGCACTGCAGCGGTCATTAAAAATCTTCCCAGGCCCCCAACTCCCTCATTCAGTCAGACAACCATCAATCTACAAATTATTTTAAAGCACCATGCCAGAGCAGGAGGTTGATTTATGCCTTACAAGGCTCGAGCTATTTTCATTTGTCTGATTTATTAACGTTACATAAAATTACAGAGCGCTGCTGATTTATTAGCGGCGGGGCTGCTGGATCCTCGCTGCTCATGCTCTCTCCTGGGATTCGGGGATACCTGCTCCCGGTGACCAGATCGAAAGCACACCAACTCCCAGTAGGGAGAAGCTTTCTGCTGGCGCGCGTTCGGAAAGCCAAGACCTGCAGCGGTTTGCCTCTTGGCAATGGGGCTCCTGTTTGCAAAGAGCTCGCGCCGCATTTCTGGAGCAGCCAATGCTCGTAAAGGAGCAGAATCTGAGGACGGAGCTCGTGGCACGAGCCTTAGACTCGGTTTCAGCAACGAGAGACTCCCCAAAGTGCCACACGTGAAAAATCTGAGCTGCCCCATCCCCTCCCCGGCCAAGTGAAGCTTCTGGTTTCAGTGGAGGGGGTGCAGGACGGTGCGGGGGCCCAGGACCACCACCCCCCCCCCCTTCAGCCTCCACCGAGAGCACAAAAGGAGTTTAACAGCTTCATCTCCCACATCTGGTTGTGCTTAAAATTCGTGGAGCTAATAGGGCCTTTTCCAGCCCCGCACACGCAGAAGGCTGGAGCCGGGGGCTGCGCTGCTGGCAGCTGGGGAGCGTCCCCCGGCCCAAGCGTCCCCGCTCCCGTTTGCAATTAAACCCGGCTCCTCCTCTCCCGTGAGAGGTGAAGCTGCCCCGGGCCCATGGAGAAGAAACAACCCCGAGCCAGCCGCTTCGCTCCCACCGAGGTTCAGGAGCTCCGGTCCCTGCTTGGCAGGAGGGGAGCAGCACGAGGGGCGAGCCCCGAGCCCCAGAGCATCAGCCCCAGCCTGGGGACCCCGTTTGCACCAGACTGGACAAGGATGGAGCAGGCAGAGGGTCCATTAGCAGCTTTATTTACTTAAAGCAGCCCCCGGGGATAAACACGGCGGCTCGAGGATCCCGGTCCATCCCAAGGAGGCTCCTCCTGGGCTTATCTCTGCTGAGAGGCAGCAGAGGGAGCAGGGAGAGGGCTTCCAGGAGCTCTTGGTTGAGTCCAGTTGTGTAAGGAAAATCATAATTCAGCCCTAAGATCTTACCCCAGGGCAAACAGGTCCCCTTAATTAAAAAAAAAAGCCCTATGAGAACGGTTTGGGGATGAGACGCCGTCACGGACCCAGCAGAGCGGCCGCTGCCGCCGGGCTCGGCGCTGCCACGGATGCCGGCTTCGGCCAGAGGTGCAGCTGCGGGGCTTAATCCCCCCAAACGCTCAATTTAGCGACAGTGGCTGCAGAACCGGGGCCACGCTCTACACGCACAAAGGGGAAAGATTTATCTTGAGAAGCTAAATCCACTTAGAGGAGCTTTAGGGGCCATAAATTGATTGCTCAGGGGACACCACGACGGCAACAGGAAACAGCTCCGTATTTACCGAGGTTTCTGTGGTTTTTCTGCGTCGGGAACCGTGTGCTGGCCAAGCAGGCGTACGGGTCCGAAACCGTAACCAGAGCCCGTGCTCACGGGGTGGGGTTGAAAGGAGGCGGCCGGACCCTTCGCACAGGGAGATCCCACGTCCCCGGCGCCGTGGCAGCCCCCGTCCACGCTGCCAACGACCGCCAGAGTTTCGGGGCAAGACGTGAGATGAAACCCTCGTGAAAGGCAGGGAAAATCCTGGCTCTCCCTGCGGTTGCCACCTCCCAGGACCACTTCCAGCACCCCCGTGAGCTGCACGTTCCACCGCCGCTGCTCTGGTGCTGGGATGCTTCCAGTGGGAAGTGGGAACGCAAACCCGAGAGGTCACAGACTGCACTGGGTGCAGGGAAGTAGCTCGGGATCGCCCCCCTTTCCGAAGAACAGCAGCCTAACCGCAACCAGCGGCAAAGGAAGCAAATCTGACGTGGTCTGCTCCTTCCATCCATCTGACTCTTACTAACCCTGCCCCTTGCTTTCACGCATCCGCATCCGAAGGGAGCAGACAGGAGAGCTCCTCCGGAAGGATTTGGTCCGGCGCGGCTGCTGGGAGGGCTCGCCGGGACGGGGCTTCCCTCGGGGCTGCCGCAGCGCAGGTCAAATGAGAGCCGTGCATCCCCAGTGCAATGGCGGCAGAATCCCACACTGACCTTTGCAGAACACGGAGTGTCCTTACCAAAAACAATAATAATAGGCACTAATTTCCCCTGCACCATTGTTTTCCAGGGGCCAGAAATTCCTCGGCCCGGGTGGCCTCCTTGCCAGTGAACATCAGCTGAGCATCCCTGGCTCCGCGTGTTAAACAGAGCGGGGTGACACGAGCAGCGGCTGCGTTTAAGGGGGGGTGCGGATGGGGGCGGGGTGGGGGCTGGCGGCACCTTCCTCCCTGCCAGAGGTAACGCAGAGGGGCTTAATTTAAGCATGTGCTTAAAGCTGCAGCAAGCAGCGGCAGGAGCGGGGGACAGGGTGGCAGAGCATCCCGCCCCTGGAGGACGTCGTGAAGCCCCAGAGCATCCTCTGCACCTTGTGCCAAGCGCCTGGGGGGGCACCCTGCCCTCCAGAGCGGCAGCTGGGGGCGAGTTCAGCTTAAGATACGCATCAAAATGTTGTAATTAAAGGCTGTTTCACCCCTTGCGTTTAACCCAGGCAGTTTCTAAACACTCGCAGCCGCTTCCCCGCACCGCGCGAAGCCCTGACGGGAGGCAGCACAATGGGGGCTTGTTTCTGGTAACCCGAGATGCCGTCGGCCCCGCTCTTTAATTTTAGACTCCAGCACGCTCGCATTCCTCAGCCCCACAATGGCAGATATTTATACTCTGGAATGCAGAGCCCACCGCTCATTTAACAGGGCTGGGTAACCCAGGGCTGCTCTCGAAACCGGGCTCTCGTGGAGATAAAGTTGGGCCAGGCAGAGTTTGATGGGTTTGCAAAGCTTTGTGTTTCTTCGCTGGCCCCCTCAGATCCCTGTGCGAGTTAAAGGAGCTCCCTGGGCAGGCGCCGGGCACCTCGCTGAGCCGATGGACGAGGCGATGGGTGGGAGAGTGTGGCATGGCCACGGCCGCTGCCCGAGGAAGGGGCTTCTACCTCCACAGAGGGGCCACATGGAGAGGTTTAAAACCCCCGGTGATGGATGTGAGTCCGTCTTCTGGACACAGGAGAGCAGAGGGGTCCTCAGAGGCCGATTCAGCTCATGACACAGAACCTCTTGCGCAAGCTGATGTGATTGTAGAGCATCCCGTGTCCCAGGTCTGCTGCAATGCCAAAAAAAATCTCTTTTATGGCCCTCAGCCATGGCACGGCTCTCCTGGTGCGTATCCTCCACTGCTGTCCCGGGGAAGGACCTTCTGGCTGGGCCGCAGCAGCAGCTCGAGCTGGTCCGAAGGGGTCCACCTCCCTTGGTTCTCCAGGGCCGGTGGGATCTCAGGCCGTTCCTCCTGATGACCTGTAACGTCCGGGGAAATGAGGGAAGTGCCCTTGCAGTCCCAATGTGGCTGACGAGGCTGGAGCTGCTCCGCCACCCTCACAGCGGCTTCATCTTCGCTTTTCCCTCAGTCCTGCCTCCATTCTCCCCATCAATAAAAGATGAGGCCGAAGCTTTCTTTGGGTGCTGGTGGCCACCCCTGCCTGGAGGCCTGTCCCTGAGGAAGGACACTGTGGGACAGTGACTGCAAACCCCAAGGGAGCACCAATGATCTCCGTTTCAGAGCCCTGGAGGCGGGCGCCGTGCAGCGTGACCCACCCGTGCACGGAGGAAGCCACGCTGACGCCTGCAAAGTGGTCCCAACTCCACCGGGTCGGGGGGACGGCAGTTAATTGAGAGAGGAGCAGTATTAGCAGATAAGGGAAGAGGTCAGCGCTGCAAAGCTAAATCCTTGACCTGTTATTTAAAAGGTCAGGCAGAGTTCAATAGACTACTCCAGGTCAATTCACTCAATTAAAATATTAAAAGTTCGAGGCAGGAGCACAGAGATGGAGGTTATTCCCCTCTCCTCCTCACAGGGGGAGAGAGATTAGGGATGACGTCGGGGGGTCCTGGTGGGCAAGGGACCATGTGACGAGAGGCAAGGAGCAGAGATCTATTCCCAAGTCGGGTAATTACAAGACAAAATCTCTGGCCACATCCAATGCTGCAGAATCCAGCATTTATCGGAGCTTGCCCAGGCTCCGGAGATGGCCTTAGGGGTAAGAAACCGCGTGTCCACAGCCTTATGCTGCTGGGAGGCAGCAGCCATCTCCAGCCAATGTGTCCGACCACCAGCCCTCAGGACGGGAAGACCCCGCTCCCATCCCTACCATCGAGAAAGAGAAATCTCATCCCAGCTAGGGTCCTCCTCGGTACCCATGTGGGCTAAAAGAGGGCTGGGATTTGGGCTGCACCGGCAGAAAATTGGTGCAAAAGGTGGTGGGGAGGTGGTTCTGCTTCCGAACTCACAGGCAGGCACTGCCCGCACGGCACCGCCACGGACGAGTGTCGGCTGGGGAGTGGCTGTACCCACTGGTGTCGGTGTCAGGAAGGATTCCTGGGAGCTACAGGTTATGTTTTCCGTGGGTTTCAGGGCTTTTCTGCTGATGGTGGCCTTGACACTCGGCCACGGCACAGCTGGAGCACCCAGGAGGCGTCCAGGCCCCCAGCGCTGTGCGTAACCCACTCGCACCCTCCCCATGCCAGCAGCCTCCTACAGCAAATCCAATTCATCTTTGTCATGAGGTAATCAAAAGGAGAGGGGACAGTGGCGTACAGACACGTCAGAGATTAATCTAATTCCGTTTAATGGAAAGAAGGAAAGGGTGGGCTCTGGAGGCAGAGGCATCACCCAGAAGGACCCCCAGGCCCCTGCAGCAGCCAAGGCTGAGGGCACGGTGGGGTGTTGCTGCCTCAGCAGGAGAGGGGAACGATTCAGACCCCAGTGTTGCTCTGCTCAGAGGAAAGGATTATTCAGGTCGTGGAAATAACGTCTTCAAAATCATGACTCCCTCGTCCATCCCCATCACAGATGGGTCCCCTCCATTAGGAGTGGGGTCATGAGAATGGTGCCCACAAGCTGCCTGCAAAGCTCAAGGACCAAGCAGCAGAGCAGGGATGAGGTCCCCAAGAGCTGCTCTCTCTTCCCATAAATATTTGAGGATAAGCTGTGATTCTTCTTCCTCCTGCCCCAATACTTGGCCAGCTCCAAGCCTGGCTGGCAGGAACACGTGGCCTCCTCAGCAGCCAGTCTGTGGACCCAGGAGTGGGCCCCATCATAAAACCCAGTGCTGCTGATGATTGAAAATTGGCTGGATCTCATGAGTGGGGTGAAAACAAGCAGTGTCCGGCCTCGGCTGGAGTGATGCCACCCATGGTTTGTGTCCGCCATGTCCCATGTCAGCCATCATAGAGAAGCGAAGGCTTTGTCTGGAGTGGATAAACAAAGGTTGCTCCTCTCCAAGCAGGCCTTGCACCAAGCAAGCGCGCTTCATAAGAATAAATAAAAGCTTTCAGCAAAATTAGCAACAGAAGGAATAGATAAACACTAAGGAGATATTGACTTCTGTTGAGGTGAATGTCAAGATTTATTGACCTGGGGAGGTAAATATTGACCAAGGCAAAGCTAAGGTCAATAATTAACTCAAGGGATGATAAATCAACGCGCAATGAAACATGAACTCCAGGCGGGCGTTGTTACAGACGCTTTGAACGTCTCCATTGAGGAACCCCTTGACTTCCTGCAAGGCTTTTGGTTAGGTAGCAGGGCTTCAAACATATCATGGATGTGGCTATGACCTCCAGACACCAGAGAAGACGAAGAGTATTCTGATGAATAAAGTCCTAAATCTGAAGACTCTACAGGTCTGTGCCCTGAAGTTGGTTCCGTTTTGAAAGGAAGCCACAGGTCTAGGGTGGGTTCATCCCAGTCCCAATGTTGCTTGAATTTAGGACAAAGCAGCAATTGTATGGATATTTCCAGGCTTATGCAAGTCCGGATCTGGTCCTTCTTGCTCACGAGCCCTGCGAGATGAAGCTTTTTGTCTGAGGTGATGCTGTGGTGGAGGCCGAAGAGGGCTGAGGAGGCGACCGCCAGTGTCGGGATGGCAGCATTTACCATCCAATGCAGTTTGATACCAGCTCGAAGGGGTCAGGGGGAGGAGAAGCCACAGGTCTGCTCCAGGCGCAGGCACACCAGCGGGCACATTTTGGAAGGCAGAGGCAGGACCTCAAGCCGCCCTTCCCTCCGCAGGGCAACGAGGGCCAGCAGGGTCAACAGCCCGTTCATACGGACATGGAAGGGGGAGGCTGGAACACGCTGGGGCGGCTCAGCTGGCCCAGAGCAGCCATGCCCCAGCAGCTCCATTGCTTCCTCGCATCCCCAGGGTCTCCCCGCCAGCCAGCCGCATGCCACCTCTCCGGCCAGTTTGACTCCTCCTGTCCCCAGTGTCTGGGGACACGAGATGAGCTTCTTGGTCTCCCCAGCACAGCAAAAAACGGGCAACGGGAGCGCACGCAGCAGCTCTCCCTTCCGCTTTGCGATTTTTCATGCTCGGTTGAGTGCAGCACCTGGATCTCCTTCTCCCACAACAAGCCCCTGCAAGCAGCTGCCTCCCAAAAATCTCTTCACTATTAGCTTCCCCCTCTGCTCCGGGCAGTCCCGCCAGTGCCGTGGCTCACCACATCCCAGGAGCCGACACCTCGAGCAGCCATGGCAGCGGAAAGGCACGCAGAGCCATGTTCTGCCCGTTCCCGTGGCTCTTCTTGGACAGGCAAGACCAAACCTGACCATAACGTGGCCATGGCGTGCACAGGCAGCCAGTCCCCAGCGTTGTTCCCCGGTGAATCCGCACCAGCAGCCGGGAGGTGCCGCGTCCCCGGCCGGTGGCTCGGCTCTGACACCAAAGGGAAATGCTGATGGCAGCGGGGCTGACGCTTGACGGAAAGCAGAGCAAGATCTCCGTTGTCAAGAGCTTTTCTCACTCTGCTTGCAGGGCCCTGCACCCTGGCTGACCTCGATGTATACAAGAATAAATTAGTTAAGATAGAAGAAACACCCTTGTTAAGCTCTTCGGCGTGAAACGGCAGCACGGGGGCTGTGCCAGGAGTGGGGACCTCATGGACCGACGCCGGTGGGAGCCAGCACACCCAGCCCCGGCTGATGGTCCAGAGGTGGGGAGATGGGGGCGATCTCCACCAGCAGGTTGAGCATCCTTAATGAAACACTCAGAGCCGCCCAGCTCCGCTTCCAGGTGCTTTAGCACTGGAAGTTGCTAATAAATAAATTCATTCCTAATAAATAAATTCTGGTGCTGCGTCTTTCTCAGCAGAGCCTGGTTGCAGCGAAGCTGGGGCGAGGGTGAGTTTTCCCAAGCCTGGGAGAGCCTGGGCAGCCCTGCCCGCCTCTGCCCGGTTCCCCATGCGTGCAGCCGCGTCCCTGGGGAGTGCCGGGCCGGGGCTGAGCAATCTGGCAGTAATTAGGCAGGGAAAGTCAAAACCTTGCTGGGTTGCTTCAGCCATCAATGTGTCCAAACGCCAAACTTGGATGTCATCAGCAATAACCTGGCAGACGCACAAGGTCAATGGCACCGGCGGCACCACCCCTGCCCCAGCCGCTCCCCAGTTTCTGCCCAAAAAAAGGGGGGGAATGCACACAGAGCGCTGGGGGGCAGGAGGGCGGGCGGCGCGGGGAACCCCAGCAGAGCCAGCGCAGCCCAGACGCTCTCCTCTCAACCGCTCACAGCTGCAAAAAACATTGAAAAGCTTCATCACCACCGCTGATGGTGGGTACCAGGCATTTAAGGAGGCTGGGGGAGCACCCAGCCACCCCAGCCCCTCCCCGAGCCCCTGCCGGGGGTGCCCGCGCACGCCTGTGCCAAGCTGGAGGGCACGTTCCCGTTGCCCCCGCAGCTGCCGACGCCGGCTCTCACGGGCAGCGTTATTAGAAAGGCAAGGGTGAGGGATGGAAGTGGTTTGACCTTGGAGAGCCAAGCTTCGCTGCCACCCCTCCCCGCCCCCACGCCGTAACGAGGGGCTTTGCAATCTGTCAGCGCCCCCGCCGCGCGAGCAGAAAGCGCTTTTTACCAAAGGGATGCATTTCAAACCTATTAAATAATTTTAGAAAGATGCTGGCGGGCGTCTCGAGGCGAGCGGCGGTGCAGAAGAGCACCGGGAGGTAACCTGGGGGACGAAGGCCCCTTGGGGTGCTCATCACGGCCCCCCCGCGAGGGCTGCAGACCCCAGTGGGACAGGGTCCCTATAGGAACTATAGTGCCCGGAAGCGGCGGGGGGAACCGGTGCCCGGGAAGTTCTGTCTTCCCATCTCAGACCCAAAAGCAAGCACAGGGGCTGCTTTCACCTTATGCAAACCAAGAAGGGGCATTTTGACACCCCCCCCGGGGTCCGTCCCCGCGGCGCTGGAGGGGCTGGGTGAAGGGGTCTCCCCTCCGGAGCGGGGCAGAGCGCGGAGGGTCTGCATTGTTTTTTCCAGGTTCATAAATCACGGCTCTTTGTGGCCCCTTCCCCATGCATCGCCCAATTCGGGTTAGGGTATAAATAGGATCCGGGGCTCTTTCAGGTTGATAAAGGCCGAGGGGGGAGGAGCAGCAGGGAGGCGTCACGACTACATAACACTTTCATTGCCCTGTCAAAATAAAGAATACCAGCGCTGCCGACCCCTTTTTTTGCAGCATATATCAGCCAGGCTTCTGACACCACATTTCAGGCCAAAACAGGGATTAAAAAAACCCCCCAGAACACCCCCCTCCCCCCTGTTTCCCAACGGGGCAGAGGCCTTGGTTGCCCAGCCCCGCGGCTGCTAGCCAGTTGCCGCTGGACTTTGATGGGGAGCTCGGCTCGGTGCCGGCCGTGCCCAGAGCACGGTGTGTGTCCCCCAGGCGGCCCCCGCGAGCGGTGTCGGGGTGGAGGGGCTGGGGCCGCAGGAGCCCAACCGGACCCCCATCTTCAGGCAGCCTGGAGGGGGCGGAAACCCCCAGGGGGGACACAGTGGCAGGAGCTGCTCCAGCTCCAGGGGGACAAGAGGGAGCTGCCGGCCCACAGGCAGCCGCGGTGTGAGCCCCCATCCCCATGGGAGCGTCTGAGGATGGGAAGGTTTGAAACAGAGCCCCCTGCCCCACCAGGGTCTCTTCAGGTGAATTTTGCACAGCAGCATCGTCCAGGGCTGCTCAGAGCCAACACGCGGAGCTTTCGGGGTGACCCAGACCCACGGTAGCCTTGCCCATATCCAGCGCCCTTCTGAAGCATCACACGCGTCCGTCTCAGCGCTGTCACTTGAGCGTCCTCGTCACAGACTGCTACGGCACCAGACCGTGCTCAGACCTCGTCCCAAAATGTGCCGGGACTTGGGGATTTACTCCCCCCTCTGCAGACACCCCCGGCCACCTCCTCCTGCAGAGAGGAGCGGGACTGGTACCCCCGCCGCAACCCAGCTCCGCCAGGGACCCCCGGTCAGGGCTGAGCACCCCAAAGTGGCGCATGCTGCCAGCACCACCCCGGCCGCAGGGAGCCATGGATATGATGGAGGAGATGCCCCGAGCCGGGGCGGGGGGGCGCTCCGTCCTTGGGCGACAACGATAACGAGAGGGATTTACAGCGGGGAAGGGGCAGGGGGGCTGCCGAAGGTGTTGGCGAGATGAGGTGGGGCTCGTCCTAACGCCTTGGTGAAACAACATGGACAAAAAGAAGGGAGGGCCTTGGTGCTGGGCTGCTCCTCGTGGAAGGGTGCGGGTTGCGTTCCCCGCACGCCCTTGGGCCGTTGGGTCATTTACGCTACAGAACAAGGGGCTTGGGGTCACCTCCGGGGAGCCCGGGCTTCCCCCTCGCCTGCAAGAAACGCGGAAAAGCAACGTGGGCGAGCGGCGCTTCGGGGGAGCCAGGCTGCCAGGGGGAGCCCCGGGCAGGCAAAGCCCCGAGGGTCCCCAGGGCCACAGTGGTGCCAGTGCAGGGTCCGGCCCCGGCCGCTGCAGGGTCAGCACCCAGGCAGCCTCCCGCCACCCCCGGCAGAATCAGGCCGGAGCCCAGAGCAGTGCCACGGCTGCGGCGGCCGCAGCCCCCCCAGCCCCCAGCTACAATGAGCCCCTTGACAAGGGCAGGGGGGTTACCCCCAGCCAACCCCCGGCCGAGCCCAGGGACAAATCTGACACAGATCTGCCTTTAACAGCTCCAGTGATAAAAATGCCAGTTTATTGGAAACACATGGAGTATTTATAGGGGACATCAAAGCGGGAAGGAGGTTTACATAGCAACAGGCCAGATTAAGCAGAAGGCATCTGCTTTTTCGGCAGCCATGGGGCTCTCGGGAGGCACAATAAATTGGCGGCACACTGGCCCTTTCATTCCCTCCTTTGGGGAAAGCAAAGGTTGGCAAAACAAAATCTAACCGCATGCCCGGCCGTGTCGAACACGCCAGGACCAGGACCGCTGGGTTACCGGCTGCGCCCCGGCGCACGCAGGGCTCGCAGGGGGAGCGGGAGGGCACAGACAGCCCCGGCCCCTGGGTACCCCAGCCCCAAACAGCGCCCCAGCTCCGTCTGCCCCCCCTGCCTCCATCCCCGGGCTGGGGGGGCACCCAGCGCCTTCCACCGCGGCTGCTCCTGCCCGGCGATGCTGCAGGAGACCCTGCCGCCGCCAAGCTGCCCGGCGCAGGGCTTCCCTCGAAATGCAGTTTAGGTCGAAGGGGAGACCCTTGCGCTGCCCGAAGTGCAGCATAAGGAGCTGTCTGGGGGTTATTTGGTGCTCGGGGCTCACATGGGATGAGAAGCAGCACCCAGGCAGGGGGCCGAGGTGGCTTCTTGCCGGTGAGCAGTGGCGGCTGCCAAGTACCGGCAGGCCCCCAGCCCTCCTGCGTGACCCAGCCAGCCCCCCTTGCAGCTTTGTGCCTCAGTTTCCCCGCCGATGAAGCAGGTCCCCTATATATCTGGTACCTATAGGGCCAGGGTAACTGGGAAGCATTGCCTCGGGGATGCTCTGAGGGCTGCAGGCTCCAACGCTGCCTGGCCAGCAGCAGGAAGGACCGGACGGTGCCAGGTCTCATCCTGCGGCTGTGAAAGGGCTGCGGGGGGTCCTGGGTGCATCGTACCAGGGCAGGTTTTATTCCACCTCGACAGCCTGAACTCAGCTGGCCAAGGGCGAACCCACCGGCGACACCGGGTTCCCAGGCTGCAGTGCCTTGGGTTAATTAACCTCCCAAACACGCCCCTAATATTTTGCCAAATCTAATAAGGCAGCGCTGGCTGAGGAGCTGCGGGAGGGATTGGCAACGCCTGAGGTCCAGGGGGGATCCCTGTGGCTCCAGCTGCCGTTCTCAGTTTTGTGCTACACCCCCTTCCCCCCCCCCGCATTGCCTGCCCTCCTGCGCAGGCAATGCTGGGGCTCATCACCCTCACTGCTGTGATGAGCTGCCGGCCTCAGCCTGCCCCATGCTGCCCACCCTGCCTGCCCACAGGCACTTCCCCCACTGCACCCCAGGCACAAAAAAAAAAACCCAAACAAAACTGGAAGAAAGGAAAGACTCTGTTTTCCTTTGGGAACCAGGGAACCTCCCGGAGCAGCAGCATCGCCCCCACCTGCGGGTGCTTTGGGGCAGAAACAGGGGACGGGAGCAAACCCAGCATCCTTCTGCTGCAGCCAGGGCATGGGCGGCAGAGGCGTCCCCCAGGCACCCTCGGAAGGGGTTAACCCCCCCAGCCTGCGCTGGACACTGGGTGTTCAGTGTCCTCGAAGGGCCTGGGGAAAGATGATAAATAGCTGGGGACGTCCTCTCCCCTCCGCTAACGCCACGGGAGCCCAGCTGGGGAGCGGCATCACCTCCTATCCATCATTTTCAGCTGGCCTTGTCACAGCTTGTAAATCACCGTCCCTATCCCCGGTCCCTCCTGCGCACCCCTTCCCCGGCGGGGGCATCCCACCCTTCCCATCCACGCGGTGACGCTCTGGGCGGATGCGGCTCCCGTCGCCCTGCTCTCCCCTTTCTATTTATCGCCTGCGTGATCAGACAACTCGACATTTATTTACACGGCCAGGGACACGGCTCCTCTTTTAGCTCCCCGCGCTTGGCCGCTCCGGCGCAGTCCTTAGGTTTCCTCTGGCCCACGTTCCGCCCGGGCTCCAGAAGCCGGAGCCCCTTGCACGGCTGGGTTAAGCACCTTGAAGATGGACGAGATTTTAAGGGTTTTTTTTCTCAGCTGCTTTTCCCCTGGCTGAGGATCACACAGAGCCACTGGAAAACCCCTCTCAAGCAGCAGCAGCTGTGTTTGGTGGGGAGGGAGCTGGCACGAGGAAGAGGACGGGCGGGCGAGCGTAGCCGGGCACTCACGTGCTGCTAGGAGATAGCCAGACAGCTGCTCCGAAATTTTATAAATATGGGGAAATACCTGCAAATGCCACAGCCCTTGTCCCCGCCACAAGCATTAAAAAGAATCAAATCCTTCGTTCGTGGTCGCCGCCAGCCCGTGGGACCTTCCCTGCTGCACTCAGGCTCATTCCCAGGCTTTTCTCCGCAGCCCTGATGGCCAGGCTCTTCCTCAGCCCCCTTCCAGACCCCCGTGACCTAAGGGGTCTGCCGAAACCACGGTGTCAAGGGATACCCAGGCAAATATCAGCCGGGGTATCAGGTGAATTCTGGGCATCTCAAGACGTGTGACCGTGCTCCTGGTTAAGAGCCATTTTTAGGGAGATTTGGGAAGGCTGAGGGATATGGCAACAACCAAGGAGATGGGCTGGAAATAAACCTGGGCGGAGGCAGGAACGCTGGCTGGGGCTGGGGCCACCAGCCACTGGATGTGGTGGCCTTTACCTGCCGGGCAATTCCTTATTGTCCCAGCTCCCGCTGCCTTGTAAAGGGGCTGATGGATAACGCTCATCATGCAGGCGAGAGAGCGATGCCGTCACCTCGCCGCCCTCCGCGTGCCATGATCCATCTTCTTTATAGCGAGTATCCGGAGCCAGCACCATCTGTGGCACCAGAAATACAATTACCGGGGGGGGGGGGGAGGGGAAGGGAGCCCCTCTCCTTCCAAATTTCATAGAGGCCTCGCAAAGCAACCCTAAATTACTCCTCGCACACCAGGGACTTCATGCAGCACCATTTCTCTTTAGGTATAATTACAGCTGGGGAATTAGCAAGTCTGATTTTCTCCCCCCTCTTTGCCACCATCCCCGGCACTTCCCCCCTGCCTCCAAAAAAAAAAAAAAAGGGAGAAATTGAAATTGATCTCTGGCTCCGTCGCCAGCCAGCTGTAATTTAATCAGAAAAGCCTCTCTCTTGGCATTTATTTATTTTTTTTAACCCCAAGGTCCTAAATTAAAAAGGACGGTGGCGGGGTGGGAACCGGAGCGGCCAGAGCCTGGGCTGCGGTTTCGGGGAGCCACGGCGGTGGCCAAAGCATCTCAGCAGCCCCTGCGCATGGAGACGTGCTCGGGCTTTGCCACCCAGCGACTGGCAGCGCCGAGGGGCCGTGCCCGCACGTGGGGGTGGTTTGAGAACCAGGTGGCCAGGGCCCAATCCTGCACACTGCTCCCCACAGACGCCCTCAATCCAGCGGTGATTCTGCGGCTCGGGCTCGTGTTGGCCTCCGGCTGGGCTTCCAAAAACAAAGGCAAATTGCAGAACTGTGATAAAAAAGGCTCGGAAAAATGCTTTGACCCAATGCTGCTGTTACAGGAGCAGAAAAGAGAAAGAAATCATTTATAACGAACATGCCCAAGTCCTTAATTACCTTTTCAGCCAGCGAAGCCGGGCTGTGTCGGGGCTGGATCCCCCTCTGCCTGCCCTGAGTTTGTGAAACTCTGTGTCAAATAAGGGAGCAAAATCCAGTTTTCCATTTTATTTCATATTTTTTTACAGCCAAAGATAACTTTTCCTGGCAACCCTTGTTCTCCTGCACGCCACGGTGCTGCCTGCTCGCCTTGGACGGGGAGGCGGGCGGTGGCCCCCCCCACCGGAGCGCCCGCCCGCAGCCTCGGATAAGGCGGTTTATGATCTTAACGGGTATTCCAGGTAAATCCCAGTGAAATCCCCCAGTTTCCAGCACGTGCTGGAGCGGGCAGGCGCGCTGCTTCCCCGCACAACGTGTGGCGCTTCCGGGGACGCCCTGGCCTGGCAGCAGGCAGGCACAGCACAAGGGGGTTATTGTCCCACCAGCCCCGCGGGCAGCAGCTCCCCGAGGTGATCGGCCGAGTGTGACGGATGCACAGACTGCTTTGTCCTCGCCGGTGGCGGGGGGGACATTCCTCGGGCTGGCAGGACCCGCCGAGGGAGGCAATCCCCCCTCCGCAGTGTTTTGGGTGAGGAAGAGGGATGCAGGAGGTGGTGAAGGCAGACGGTTTGGTCTCCGGCCACGTGAGAAAGGCAGTGGCTGGGATTTTGCACCCTGGTACAGAAACCTTCAGATCACACCATGTACAAACCCCGCTCTGCCCCACCGGGCCCCAGCAAACCCCTGCCTGCACCTGGTTTTGCTGCCTGCGCACCGGCCGCCACTGCCTGCCGTCACGGCCACTGCTCTCACGCAGCCGCAGTGGCGTAAATCACAGCTTGACCCCGGGTTTGCCCCGGCTGCCGGCCCTCTGCCAAGGGTTGGCCTTGCCAGCTCGGGCAGTGACACCCCCCCTGATTTACGGGGGGGCTGGGAGCGGGGCTGTGACACGCCAGACCCCTCCTCGCCCTCCCGCAGACGCCCGCAGCAGCGCCCGGCCCTTTCCCTGCCGCTCCACTCCTTCAGCGGGCACCGCCACGGCACGGGGGCAGCGGGGCTGGATGGGGCCGCGCAGTGGAGCTCCTTACCGTGGCCCCGCAGCCCTCTCCTGCGCACGGAGCAGGAGCCGCCCTCGGCCGTGCCCCAGCCCCGACCGCCGCCGGGAGGGCCAGGGTTAGGAGAGCCCGTCCGCGGGTTTAAATCAACGCCCTCCACTTCCCTTCCACGCTGAGTTATTGCGCCCTGGTTTTGTGATGGAGATGACCGGGCGGTGAGGGATGAGTGACCTGGGCCAGACCACCAGGCTTGGTGCTCCCACCCGGACACTGGGCAAGGGGTAAAAGATCAGGGCTGTCCTCCAGCCCCTTCCCGGCCCCCCCACCTGCGTGGGTGCTCCTGAGCGCCAGCGGTGATTTAATGCGTGCGGGTTCACCGGGCGACGCTCTGCCGCAGAGGAGCCGCGCTCAGCACCTCATCCCCACGGCGAAGCAGACAGCTCCAGTGCTCTGGGCAAGGGGGCTCCTTCTCCCCGCAACCCTTTCCACATGTCAGCCAGGTTATTCATCTCCAGGCTGTGCTTCCGTCCCTCCCGGTGTCCAGCATGGCCTTAAGGGACCCAGGCAGTGGGGCTCAGGTTATGTACAACGGAGCCTGCCAGGATGCCACCCCATCTGGGAGGATGCCATGACATCTGGGAGGATGCTATGACATCTGGGGAGATGCCATCCCATCTGGGGGGATTCCATCCCCTCTGGGAGGATGCTGTGACATCTGGGGGGCTGCCATGAGACGTGGCAGGATGCGGTGACGTCTGGGAGGATGCCGTCACATCTGGGAGGATGCCGTGATGTCCGTGTACAAAATTCTTAAACAAACAAACAAAAATCATTTAAAAAGGTGAGACCCGAGCCCAGCCCGCCTGCCGCACCCTCCAGGAGGCCACAGGAGCCCCCCCAGCCCCCCCGGCCCCGGCCCTTCCCGGCGGGAGCGGAGCCTCCTCCGCGGGCTCGGGCGCCCCCCAGCGGCAGCCGCCGGCTCTGCAAAGCGCCCCCGGCAGCGCCCACCCCCGCAAGGGGCCCAGGGCCCCGGGGCCACCCCCGCCCCGTCCCCTCCGCCACCCGGGACCGCGCCGGGCGGGGGGAAAGCCCCGTCCCCCCCGAGGGCACCGGCGAACAGGCGAGGGCGGCCGGGCCGGGACCCCGCGCCCGGAGCTCGCCCGAACCCAACCGGCTCAGCAGCGGCGGCGGCGGGGGCGGGTTACGGCCCAGAGCCGCGATAACCCCCTAAGCCCTAAAGCTGCCCCCGCTCCTCTCCCCACATAAGGCAGCGCGGAGGGTGCCTACGGGGCGGGAGGTGTCACACCGGGGTGGCACCGCACCAGCCACGCCATCCCTGACACTGCGCTGGCCACGCCGTCCCGCTGTCACACCAGGGTGGCACTGCGCTGGCCACGCCATCCCGCTGTCACACCGGGGTGGCACTGCGCTGGCCACGCTGTCCCGCTGTCACACCGGGGTGGCACTGCGCTGACCACGCCGTCCCGCTGTCACACCGGGGTGGCACTGCGCTGGCCACGCCGTCCCGCTGTCACACCAGGGTGGCACTGCGCTGGCCACGCCGTCCCGCTGTCACACCGGGGTGGCACTGCGCTGGCCACGCCACCCCGCCGATGCAGCGGGAGCAGAGGGCTCAGGCCCAAAGCAAGGGGCAAGGGTCGGGTCTGGGTGCTACAATAGGGGACCCGGCACCACGGGGGCCCCCTGAGGCCTTCGCCGGCTTTGGAGGCATTCCCAGGCAGAGCACCGCGGGAGCGGGCTGGTGGCCAGGCTACGCGCCGCGCTGAAGGGCTCGGAGCAGGTCCTGGCCCTTGGCAGGCATGGACACGGCCGGGGTGACACCAGGGTTGGGGGGACGCTGCAGGCGCAGAGCCCAGCGCTGGCCCCGCAGCGTTCAGGATCCTCCTGTTCAGCATCGGGATCCTCAGCTCCCCGGCAGGATGCACCCCGCACAGAGGGAACAGCCAGGATCCTTCATCTGCTCCCTATTTTCATGTTTAAGGATGCAGGCAGAGTGACCTTGGGGCTCCGCTTTAAACGGAGAGCGTGGCCTCCCACAATCTGCTCTGGGACCAAACTCAGGCCTTTTTGCCATGAAAATAGCTGAGCTGGGGACTGAAAGTGCCCTTTCCCAGATCCCACGGCCAGCTGGCCCCTGTACTGCAGGAAACGTAAAAAACACCCAACCAAAAAAGTCCTTTTGAAGATGAAGATGAGGGAGGAGCCGGGCTGAATCCCAGAGCCCCGTTTTTGCAGCTCCTCGCTAAGGCGGCCCCGAGCTCGCCGCTGCCCTGAGGCTTTGGCACGGCCATGCCCCGAGGAGGAGGTGGGCTGGGGGCTCCCGGGCCCCTCTCGGGGGGGGTTGCAGAGTTTGTTTAATGCACCTGCATGATTACGGGTACCTGGGCCCTTGGCCGGAGCAGCGGCTCCCCAGGTTCATCTGATCAGCAAATCCACCTGCATAGACAGGGAGCTGGGAGGGGGCTGGGAGGGGCTGCTCATGTGGTGGGGGCTGCTCAGGCGGTGGCAGCATCTTCCTGAGGTGGGACAGGTATAAAAATACAGCTCTGGGTGCCCGGCAGCTCCTCAGCTAAGGATGCTAAATCCTGCCCAAGCAGCCCTGATCCTGCTCAGGATGGATGGAGCCATTTTAAGCAACAGTTTAATTTAAGACACCTCGGCGAGCTGAGCCCACGTCAACGTGCAGGTTGTTACATCTTTGGTGCCCGAAGGCCACCTCGCAGCCAGAGCAGGCTCCTCTTTCTTGCTTCAAAGGGTAGGGGTGATTCCCTGCCCTCTCTTGGGAAGTTCTCCCTCCTGGTTTGAGCTGGGATGCTGCCCCGGTGAAGAGGGACCTGCGGGGGACATCTGAGCAGCCCCAGGTAAGATTGGGGGGGCAGCAGAGGAGCACCCCTCATCTCCGGAGCCTGCTTTGGGATTTTGAAGAGGGGTGGGAGAGTTTAATGGAATTGCAAAGGCTTTCTTCCTTTCCCAGCACCGACCAATTAATGGTTGGCTTCTACTTAGAAGCAAAAGGGTTTAATTTCTGCTGCCAGGCTGAGCTGGCCCATCCCTGCCCCAGGGCTCCCGTGTCAGGGCTGCAGGTTTCCCTGTGTCGTGGGGTTTAGGGGGCTCCTTGGGGAGCTGGGAGCTGCCCTGGCCTCTGCTCTGCTGCTGCTGGGGGTGAGGAGCCAGATTTACCCCTTCTCTCTGTGCACTGCTCTGGTTCCACTGCTAGGAAAGGCCTCTGCAGCCGCTTTGGTGTGCACCAGCTCGGTGGGGAGGGCAGGGTGGGAAGGACTGAGACCCTGGGGCATGGGGAGGGATGGAGATGTGCACCCCCACTGCCCTGGAGGCGTTCCCAGCCTCTCCACCTGCCTGACTGCAGATCCTAGACCACGGGACACTTATCCACTCTTCAGACTCCCCAAATGTCCCCCTGGTTTCCCCACTCCCTGCTGGAGCCGGTGCTGTGGGGAGCTGCTCCCCACCCGGGGTTCTGCAGCACCCAAGCCCTGGGGCAAGGGGCAGGGGATGGAAACCGGAGCCGTGGGCTGCGCCGGCAGCGGGGAGCCGGCCGGGGCTTCCCAGCGGGTGAGCGATGCCGGAGCCCACACGATTCCCACGCCCACTCTGTGTCTGCACAGGCAGGAGGGAACGGTCTGCAGTGCCCCCTCGTCCCCCCAGGAGAGGTTCCTGGCCCCCAGGCAGGGCTCGGGGCCAAGCTGGGCTCGCTCGCCCCGGCCGGGCCGGATGACAGATGCCTGCGGTGGCGGCGAACGTGCTGCAGCCCCTGCTTCCAGCCTGGATGCCTCTGACCCGGAGATGCACTACGAGGAAGAGGAGGATGAGGAAGAGGATGAGTTGGAGCCCTCAGACACCAGCAGTATCTTCTCCGACGACTCCGTCTACCCTTGTTACGAGCCCTCCCTGGGGGCTCGTGGTGCTGGGGACCTCAGCCTCTACCAGTGCTGTGCCAGGAATGATGCCAAGTTGGTGTGGGAGAGGCTGGAGCACGGGGTGACCCAGAGCGAGGCCACGGAGCTGGATGTCAACGGGAGGGTGAGCGGCTGGGTGGGCGCCCTGTGGAGGATTTCCCGGGATCAGGCAAATCCTGAAGGATGCTAAGGCAGGTGGAGGAGGAGGGAGGGTGCAGCGTGGGATGGCTTTGCCAAGGGATGGGTCTCCTGGGATGGATCCAATCCCTGGAGCAGAACCTCATCTGTCCTCCCATCCTGAGCCTGGCTGGTTTGGGGGCTGGGGAGGGAGGATGGGGACCACCATGGTGGGGAGGACGGTGCAGCGCCGGCCCCTGTCCTCAGTGCCGTCCCCTCTCCAGAACGGGCTGATGGTCGCCTGCTACAAGGGCTTCGTGGACATCGTGCCCCTGCTGCAGAAGTGCCCCTACATCAACATTAACCAGCAGGACAAGGACGGGAACACGGCCCTCATGATGGCGGCCCAGGCCGGTAGGCACCGCGCTCAGCCTCGGCCCGGGGCAGCCCCCTCGAGAAGGGACGTGACCCCCTTGCTCCCCCTCCACAACCCCTAAAATGCGCCATGGGAGAAGCCGAGGGTCCCGAGGGATGTGACCCTCCCCATCTAAGTTTATGGTTAATCTCGGTGCCATTTTAGAACCGGGTAAATTATGCCAAACTGGAGGTTCCTGCAGCAGCAGGAGCAGGCGTGGGGAGCAGCCGAGCCAGGGATGCCCCCACGCGCCGGGGCAGCCCCGAGGGCTGCAGCCATTGACCTGCGGGTGAGCTCTGCGCCGGCAAAGGCCACCGGGAGGGACCAGGTCTCTGGTCACCACGGGCTTCCTCATCAGGGCAGGGGAGCGTAGCTCGTTCTGCCCCGATTCACAGCAGGGGAAGGGAGAAGGGTCTCAAAGTGGGGATCATCTTTTATTCCCTCTTTATCCTTGCTGGAATTGAGGATATTATTTTTTTTTTGATTTTTGGACTCTCTCCTGCATTCTCTGCTGACGCAGCTGGTGCGCCAGCGCTGTTCCCTGCATGGCCAAACCCAAAACAAAACCAACCCGAACCCTCCCAGTCCCGATCCCTCCAAGTTTCTGCATCTTTACCCTCAGGAGATGCAGGTGCCAGATTCTCCTTCTCCAACAGGCATCCGCAGTGACCCCTCCTTAACTGCCGAAACTCTAACGCAGCTTCTCTCTGGCTGTTAAGGACACATCACCATTGTCAACCACCTCCTCAACTACTTCCCCGCACTCGAGGTGGACAAGCGAGACCCCCGGGGCCTGACGGCGCTGATGAAGGCTGCGGTGCAGGGGCGGCAGGACTGCGTGACCGCCCTGCTCCTGGCTGGTGAGCACCTCCCCGGGGACTTGCTGGGATTTTTTGGGAAGGGGTGTCATTGCCGCTCACCCTGTGCAGTGGGGTGGGACATTGCGGTGATGCCCTTGGCATCCTGGTGTCTCCAGGAGCAGACCTGCAAGCGGTGGATCCCATCAAGGGGAAGACAGCCAGGGAGTGGGCAGCCTTCACCGGCCGCTTCGAGACAATCGTGCGGATCCGGAGCCTCCTGCAGCACCCACGGGCGGAGCAGTTTGGCATCCAGTACCGGCCCGAGTGGCCAGCCCTGGCCGAGCTGGTGGCCAAAGCCCTGAGCCCCAAATCCAGGGGCAAGAGGCTGTTGGAGAAGGTCCAATCCATGTTCACCTTCAGCTTCCCCCATGACCCTGAGGAGGACGGCGTGATGGACCACATGGTGAGGATGACCACCTCCCTCACCAGCCCCTTTGTGGCCACCGCTTGCCAAACCGTCTGCCCCGACAGCCCCCCGGCGGTGGGCAAGCGCAGGCTGTCCGTGCCAGAGATCCTCGGGCAGCATGTGCCGGACCCGGACACTGAGCCAGAGCCCACCGCGTGCTCCGGCGCTGCGGCATCCTCTTGCAACAGCCAAGCCGTGTCGGAGATCCGGCTCCTGTCGCCGCCCCGGCCAGCCGGCGGCCTGCTGCGCTTCCTGCCCCTGTGGCTGCGGCGTGGGAACAGCATCTTCCCTGGGGAGTCCATCCCAAAAATCAAAGTGACCAAAGCCGCCCGCCCGTCCGCCTGCTCGAGGGAGTGGAGGCCGCGCGGGGGGAATGAGGACCTGCTGCAGCCGCCCAAGTGGAGGTACAAGGAGCTGAAGGAGGAGAAGAAAGCGGCCCAGGAGGTGAATAGTGAGGAGGAAAAAAAGAAGAAATGGGGGAAGAGATGCTAAGGCAGGAAGTGCTGGGGGGGGGGCTGCCCCCTTGGAGCTGCTCGCTTTTTTTTGGCACAGGGGTGGTTTCCTGCCCCAGGGAGATGGTGATGCCCGAGGGAGGGGGGTGCTGTGGACATTCCCAGCTGAGCTGCCCCAGCCCCTGTAGTCCGGAGCCCCTGACCCCCTGCCCAGCCCCTCCTCCTCTCCCACTTCCTGGGTGGCCATCCCCGCCTGGCTCTGGTCAGGGTGGGCTCGGATGTGCTCTGACCCTGCCCCAAGCCGGGCCCTGGGTCTGTCAGGGAGCCCGTCTGTGGCAGAAGTGGCTCTTTTCTCATCTTTTTGGGGTTGGGGTGGTTTTTTTTTCCCTTTTTTCCTTTCTTTTTGCCTCTTTGATCTTCCTGAGATCTTGATATCGCAGCGCATGGTGGAATGCGGCCGTGCAAATTAAAATGGAAGTGGTTGCCATGTTAACAGGATTGATTTAATGAATAAAGCTGAGGGCTGCTCGGCAGGCTGGCGGGAACGCTTCCCCCTTGCTGCCAGCATCCCCCGTCACCCCCTCGGTGACACGAACATCCCCGCTCCTGGGTGTTCCTGGCTCGCAGATGGACAAACTGTGGGGAAGCACCCCCGTGCTGCGGGAGCTCCGGGTGCCAGGCACAGGCTGGAAACCAAACCCGGGGGTGCTGGGGGGCTCCATCCCCAGCTGCCCTCCAGCGCGGGGATGATCCAGAGTGCTCCGGGTCCCTTTGTGCTCCAGTGTCACCCAGGACAGGACCCAGTGGTCCCTGTTCCCAAGCCAAGCTCTGGGAGCTCCAGCCTGTGCCCCCGCGGAGCCCTGGGACCCCCCACCCGCGCAGCCCCCAGGACCTGCTCCCATCAGGAGCTGTGCAGCTGATTTTTGTCGGATGCCCGCACACCCAGGGTGCGATGTGCTGCGCTGGCGGCGAGCTCGTGCTCCCCAGATTTCCTGCACCCCCTAAATCCGGCTCCATCCTGGGGTGTGAGGAGGTGAAGCCAGGGCGCTGGCCACCCTGAGCAGCCATGCTGGCCCCAGCACCCAGCTTTGACTCCCAGGTAGAGTGGCTGGCGGCCAGGGTGGCTCGAAGGTCAGAAGCAACCCTTGGCCAGGCACAGAGCCCCCTCCCTTCACCACCCCCTTCTTTAGGGGGACAAATGCTCCCCCCTGCCCCCCCCAGGCTCCAGCTCTGCCTTTCGGGGGGGCGCTGGGAGGTTTGGGCCGAGCCGCAGGCAGGCAGGGAAGGATGCTCTTTGGGAAGGAGCTGCAACCTTCCCGTCTGTTCCCCTCCAGCCCTTGGCTCGCGTCGGGCTCCCCGGCACGTGGCTGCCCTCCTTCGCCAGCTCCCGGCGGCGGCTCGCAGATGAGCCGGGGGCGGGCGGCACATGAAGCAGCCATCGCCTGTGCCGTGCCAGCCTGGCTCCTGCCGTGCGGGGGGAAGGGAGAGCGGGGCTCCCGCCGGCCCCTCGCCCCCTCCGCCACTGCGGGGACGGCTCAGTGGAACCCCGAGGGACGGCTGGATGCGCCCGCGGCGGGGTCCAGCCATGGCCCAGGGATGCTTCTGCGGGACGCAGACACGGCGACGAGCGCCCAGGCAAGGCCGGGAACGCTCGCTTTGGCTGCCAGGTCTTGGCGTGAGGTTGCGCCATGGCGGGCCGGGCCGGCGCGGGGCTGCGCGTCGCGGTGCCACCAGCGCCGGGGCGGGCGCCCATCCCCGCTGCTTCACCCCATCCGCCCCAGCCGGGGGCTGGCACCAGCCTGAGCAGGGCAGGGATCGTCCCTGGGTTTGGCACCGTCGCTAGTGTCCCTCTATGGTCAGTCCTGGCTCCGGATGGATTGGCTTTCCCACCGCCGCAGTGCCAGAGCCGCAGTCCGTCCTGGGGCTCCCACCCGGCCCTGCCCATTGTGTCACCCAGGATTAGGAATTGGTAACTTTTAGAAGCTTTTAAGCAAGTATTTATCCCCCCAGTGGTGATTATTGTTAAAAATATGGAGCTGCCCCATTTGGAAGATGAAAGTTCAGGGACTGACACAGCCGGCACACTCGGCCGCCCCGGGGAAACTCCTGCCTGCGGCCGTAAAAGCGGGGTGCCAGCACCCACGGCGTGCCTGCACCCAAGGAAGGCAGCAGGGACATGGGAGCCGTCCAGGAATAACCCCGGGAGGGGCCGATCGACAGTCAGATCACCGAGACCCGCGTGCTGGGGCAAAGATGGTCACGGCGATAAAGGCGTCTGCAGGCACCGGCTTCCTCCCGGGCGGCTCCTGTCTGATGGAAACCGCCCCGGTTCCCCTGGGCTGGCTCCCCAAACCTCCCGGCCCGGGCAAGGTCGCGCTTGAAGATCTCTCGTGTTTTATCCTGGTTTTGTGCTTTTGTTTGTTTAAACTTCCTAGATCGTGGAAGGAGAGGTGGCCGGAAGGACCTCAAAGCTTCGGAGCCGCGCTCCACTCCCGCTGGCACAGGCAGGATCCGGGCGCCAGTAGGGTTCGCGATGCGATTGGGGTTGGTGACGCAAGGGGGAACAGGGGGGTCAGTCAGGCCCCGTAACCTCGCTAGGAAAGCGGCTGCGACGCCAGCCCGAGCACTGCGGGAGCGCGTCAGCGTGCCGGGGGCACAGCCGGGAGGAAGGCAGGGATGGGGCTCAGAACAGCACCAGAGGGGGAGGAGGGGGCCGGGAGGGGCACAAAGCTGCTGGGAGTGGGGTGCCTGAAAGAAAACGACCCAGAACTGGCAAAAGGGGAAGCGTCGCTTCCGCCGCCCGCAGTCCGGGTGGCCCCGCGCGTCCTGGGAGAATGGGAAGTGCCCAGCTCCCGCCGTGGGAACGGCCCCAGCACCCGCGTCCCAGCGCCCGTGTCCCAGCGCCGGCGTCCCCGCGCCCACGTCCCAGGGCAGGAGGCACCAAGCAAACCCCCTTGGCCCGCCCCAGCCCCGCTCCGTGCCCGCAGCCGGAGCAGAGCGTCCCCGATGGGGCCACCATTCGGCAGCACCCCCCAAAGTCACGTTATACCCCGGGGGAGAAACCCCCCCCTGCCCTCCAGCACAGCACCCCAAAAGCGTTGTGGCCAGCACCGAATAACCAGGGAGCCCCTTGGCTCTGCTGTGGTGCCCCCACCCCCGGGAGGGTTGGGTGCCGGAGCGGGAGGGATGGCCAAGCCGGTCGAGGTCATTCCCGCAGCATCTCCCTGGGCTGTTCCCACCCCGGCACCATCAAAGCACCCGGCTGCGTTTCTGCCAAAGGCCTTTAGGTGCTCGGGGAAGGAGCTGGATGTGTCCCCCGGCAGCAGCAGCCCACGGCCTGGGGTTTGCCTGGAAAGTCGGGAAATCGGGGAGGGAAAGCGCCCGGCGAAGGACAAGGGCGGGAGGAACGGGCCGAGGGAGAGCAACCAGGATGGGGCTGGGGCTGGGGCCCGGTGTGCGGGAGGAAGGGAGGCTGGCGCTGGATGTGTGCTCAGCAATAGGAAATGCTTTATTAGCTGGGAGTGGTGGAGAGAAGCCAGGCAGGAAGAGGCAGTAATAAGAAACATTTTTTTGACTTCTCCCACATCCAGACCACAGAGCGCTCGCCAAGCGGCTGCATTTGGACAACGGAGCTGCCGAGCCGAGCCGCCGGGACGGGGACGGAGACGTTCCCCCGCTGGGACGGGTGGCGCGGCGGCTGCGGGGCCGGGCTGGACGGCAGGAGGGGGGCAGACCCATGAAGCTCCTCCAAGCCGGGGCCCACGGCACGGAGCGGAGCTGCCCCGGCTGAGCCGCACACGCCGCCGCCGAGCTCGGGACCACGGCCGGGAGAGCCCTGCCAGGGCCGAGCAGTGCCACGGGCGCCCACGGACGCAGCTGCGGTAGGTGAGTGGGGAAGCGCCGGCACTCGCAGGGCCCGGGGCTGCACCGGACTCAGCGCTTCCCTCCCGATTTACCCCAGTGCAGCCAAAATCAGGATTTGCCCCCATTTCGTTTGCACTCGGTGGGACACCGGGGTCGATGTCACTGTATCAGAGGTTGGACTCCGGGCTCTGGCAGAGCTGGGAGCATAAATCTGGATTCACCCCAGCGCAGTTGTGGCAGGATCGGTCCCCAAAGAGCTGCAATAATACGCAGCTGCCACCGAAATCCCGGAGCCGACATGGGAAATGGGGAATTTGGGGGTATTTTGGAAAGGCCCAGGGAAAAATGAGGGAAAGGTGGCAGCTCCACACGCTGGGGGCTGGGGGCGGCGGAGCACCAGTGGCAGCACCGCCGCAGGACACGCCACCTCGTCGTGCCCCTTCTGCAAAGCTGAGCCCCGGGAACCCCCTGTGGCGGGGTGGGTGAGGAAGAGCCGAAAAGCCGCTACAGAGGCTCCGCATTCAGAGCACAGCGCCTAAAGCGGGGCTGGCGGGAGCCATGCTGTGGGAGCCCTGCCCCACTGGCGGCATTGGAGCCCCACGGCACGGCCGGGGCAGGAGCGCTCCCCTCCTCCCTGTGCCGCACCAGGAGCCGCAGGTGACGCCGGCCCCACAAAGCCGTGGCTAGGAGCTGGGTTTGCTGCGCTCTTTGCATCTCTCGGTTGCAGCACGGCGATGGTCGTGGCTGCGCGAGGGGCCGGGGCGCCTCAGCCCACCCCTGCGGGTCCCTGAGCTGAGAGCTGCATCCGTCCCTCCCGCACCGACTGCTCCGGAGGGTCCGGGGGATGCGACCAGCTTTGGGGTGTGTGCGACCAGCCCGCAGCGATGGGCAGGAGGGAGGGAAAGCTCCCTCCGTCATCTGCAGCCGGGCTGAAGCCCTGGGAGTCGGTGGCACGGCTCTTGCTGCCCCTGCGCAGCATTTGCCCTGCCCTTCGGCGCCATCGGTGCCCAGCACACGCCGGGCTCGCCCCGCTTGCCCCCCTACAGCCCTGGTGCCGGCGCTGCCCAGCCAGACAGCATGGGGGTCTCCGCCGTGTCTAGCGCCCGGGCAAGAAGGCGACGCAGGGGAACTGAGTCACGAGCCGCATCCTGCGGCAAAACCCGCCCGGGAGCAGCAGAAACCGCAGGCGAGTGCGGAAGCGCCGAGATTGCAAAGCTCCGCCGAGCCACCCCAGTAAGAGCAGGGGATCCTCCGGGGTCCTGCGTGTCCTGGGTCACCTCGCCCTTCCCCCCCGCCTCCCCACTCAGCCCCTTCACTTTTCTCCCCGTGGGGCTGCAGGGAAATTCCCCTTCCCCAGGGCTGCTCCGGACGCCCCTGGCCGGCCAGCGCCGCGGCACGGCTGCCTGTCGCTCCCAGCTGCGTTTGCCGGTGCCTGCACCCCCTCCGAGTGGCTTTAGCTGGGGTTTCTTTTCCTTTTCCTGATGCTGCTGCAAATCCCAAAGGATGGGGGGCTGCAACACGGCAGCGTGACCTGCCATCCCCCCCCGGCTGGGGAAGATGCTCCAGAGGCCGCACAAGCTGCGGTGTGAGCGGGGAGGGAGGGGGGACAGGGACGCGGGGGCCGGGTGGCCCCGTTACAGAGGCACACGGGGTATTTCTCCCGCAGGACACTGGGGTCAGCTCTGGGTTCAGATTTGCTCTCCGTTCATACCAAAAATCGTGCAGCAAAGCTTCGGGTAAGGCCCAGACCTCCGTGTTCCATGGCAAAGCCGTCCGACGGCTCGGGATCCTACGGCAGCACCCACAGCAAGGGGACACAGAGCCAAGGGGCCCCGGCTCCCTGTGCCTGGGAGCGTCCCGGGGGCGCAGGGAGCAGCCACCCAGCTCCAGGGGGGGTTATTTTTGACAACGAAGCTGACCCCAGGCCAGCCGAGGGACTGGCGGCTGCGGCAGCCCCGGCGTTGCTGCCGGAATGGGGCGCCCAGCACCGACCCCGCTCCTGCCCCCCCAGCCACGGGACCCGGTCGCTGTTTCCTCCTTGTGAGCGCCAACCGAGCGAGCTATTTTGGGGAGGAAAAGCCCATTTTATGCCAACGGCTGGAGCCTGCCTGGGTCAGCCACGTACACGTCTGCTCTCGAGGGTCAGGCTTGCGTGACTTCGCTTCCCCATCAAGGCCAGAATCTAAACAATCTTGATTCCTGTCCCGGCGGCCCTGGGCAGGGCTCCTTCAATTGCAGGAAACGGAGCCTTTGCCGTGTTTATGTCGGGAGCCACGAAGAATGAGCCCAGGAGGGGCTGGGGAGCCCCCGCTGCCGCTCTCGGCCATGTGAAAGGGGCAGTGATGCTGGGGGGGGGGGCAGCGCCGGCTCCGCCGTGTTTGGCTTGGCAGAAAGGTGCCTTTGACCAGGAAAAAAAAAAAAAAAAAAAAAAAAAAAGAAGAGAAAAAAATAGCATAACTTCCCCAAAAAGGCGCAGCTGGGGAATTTTTGGCTGCCCGCAGCGCCTCTGCTTGTGTCATTGATAAGCTCCGTACAAAAGCTTCACAAACCCCCCCGGGGCCCGTGGCTCCGGAGCACTGGGGCGCGGGGGCTCTGAGCTCCGTCCTGTGGCGTGGGTCTTGCCGAACCCGGGAGCTCCGGTGGTGCCGTGGCATCACCGTGCTCCCTGCAGCCGCCGAGCCCGTGGGGTCCGCCGCCAGCGGCAGCTTTGCGGCGTGGAAGCCACGGGAATGGTGGTCAATGCCGGGCTGCGGCTTGCCGGGGTGAAGGATGTTGGGGCGGACGGCCGTGGCGAGGGCCCTGCTCCAAAGCGCTCCCCAGTGCCGTGGGGCCGCGCCGTGTCCCACGCTGGGGCCAGGAGGTCCCCCCCGGGCGCGGGAGGTCCCGGGGATCTGCTCTCAGGAAGGGCCGGACCCGGGACATCCGGAGCCGAACTCTTCTTGGAAGCAGCACATCCCACCTCGCACCGCTCCACCCGCCCTCGCCCTCCCCGCCGGCCTCCATCGCTTGCCACAGCCCCCCCCAGTTCCTTCCCAAAGCCCCCATGGTCGCCCCTGGCCCAGCAATGAGCCCCTCGGGGGGCTATGGGGGCTGTGGGGAGCTGCAGGGGGCTGTGGGGCGCTGTAAAGGGCTGTGGGGGGCTGTAAAGGGCTGGGGAGGGCTGCAGGGGGCTATGGGGGGCTATGGGGGGCTGTAAAGGGCTGCAGGGGGCTGTGGGGGGCTGCAGGGGGCTGCAAGGGGCTGTAAAGGGCTGGGGGGGGCTGCAGGGGGCTGTGGGGGGCTGTAAAGGGCTGCAGGGAGCTGTGGGGGGCTGTGGAGGGCTGTGAGGGGCTGTGGGGGTCTGTGGGGGGCCCCCCCTCACCCCCCTGCTCTCTGCAGGAAGATGCCGTGCAGAGCCTGCGGCCGGGCGGTGCTGGCGCTGCTGTTCCTCTCTTTTGGCCTCGCAGCCGGTGAGTACGGATGCGATGCGGTGAAGGCGCTCGGCGCCGGACGCTCTCTGCCACGCGTGGGGGGTTAAAATAAACCCTCAGCTCCTCGGGAACGTCATCCCTCGCTCGGCTCAAAATCAACCGTCGGGGAGGGCGCTTGTTCAGCGAGCACAGAGGCAGGCAGAGCCCCTCGGGGACGCGTGCTGGCCCCTGCGAGGGGCTTCTCCCCCCTGGGATGGTGACCTGCCTCCCAGAGAGGATCTGGGCTTAATTAATTACGGTTCATCAGGAGTTTTGACGTCACTGGAGGGGAGATGGGGAAAAGGCTTGCGTGCACGTGCTTTAAAACGTGGGGTTTTCCCCGGGGCGATGGGGGGAGCGGGGATGAGCGGCTGGTGATCCCAGGGGAGCCCCAGGGTGACCCGGGGACGGATCCAGGCTGGGCGCTTGGGCAGGAACGACGGAAGCAGCGTGACTGTGCCCAGGGGGAGCAGCAGAGTCCCCACCGCGTCCCCGTCCGGCCCACGGGGCCATCACGCCATGGCCCTGGCACCAGGCAGCCTTTGGGGCGATGGGGACAGGAGAGGGGCTGGCCACAGCCATCCGTCCCCTCGCCGCCGTCCGTCCGTCCCCTCGCCGCCGTCCGTCCGTCCCCTCGCCGCCATCCATCTGTCCCCTCGCCGCTGTCCTCGTGCTGAACTTACTGATTCCAGGAGGGATATTTTCTGCGTGAAAGGGCAGAGCTAAATCGGGAGGTTGGGAGCGTGGCCACCTCCTGTGCTGCTCCAGCACCCCCACGGAGCGGGGAAGCACCTTCGGGGTGGCCAGGGAGATCTCCGGGAAAGACCCCGGGTTTGGCACCTGGCTCCCGAAACGCAGCATCCCCGCGGCACCCGCTGGGGAGGCGTCAGCTGAGTTTGGGGCTTTTGGTCCCATCCTGGATCCCAGGACTTGGATCCTGCAGGCAGCCCCAGCATCAGGTGCTCCCACGGCCCCTGGGCAGGATGTGACCCTTGGTGGTGCGAGCCAGTCTATCCCAGTTAATCCCAGCTAGTGGGGGGCTGGATACACGGCCCCTCTGCTGCCTTCCCGGGGGCGTGGGGACGGGTGACCCCCAGCTCCGGGGCTGGCGCTTGGGTCCCAGCCGGGAGCAAGGGATTTTCCAGGATGGGTTTTCCTGCGCTGAGCACCCACGGCCGCCATCCGCAGCCCAGACCATGGTGTTCCCAGGCTGCCTGCTCTTGAAATTTGGTTCAGGATTCTTTAGGACAGATGTCACCATCCTCAAAGCCACCAGCGTGCCCCATGCCAGGCAGCGGGGTGGCCCCGCGGCACAACATGTCCCCCCCTGTGCCCGCAGAGGAGCTGCTGTGCGCCTGCGACGTGCCCCACTGCAGCCTGCCCACCTGCACCGGCAAGGTGTGCTTCGTCAGCAAGAGGAAGGAGGAGGGGACCATCACCCAGCACAGGGGCTGCTTCTCCCAGAACATCCTGGAGAACTGCCGCACGCCTGTGACGGAGCAGTACGGCATGAGGTGCTGCCACTCCAGGATGTGCAACGCGGAGCTGGAGATCCTCCTGCAAGGTAGGGGGGCACAGTCCCCTCCCAGGACCCAGAGGGGAGAGGGGCAGAGCTGTCCACGTGGCTGGGGATGTGGTTGGGTCTCCAGATCATTCCCCTCCTCACTTGGCAGCTCCAGGGTCACCCTCTCCCAGGTGGGACAAGGCCAGCGAGATGTCCTTGGTTGTCCCTTCTTGGACTGTGCCTGCAGAGCCACCATCCGTGGGCTTGACCCCGGGGCAGAGCCACCCTCCCCAGGTCCAAGCCCAAGCATCACCTTCGTGCTCCCATCCATCGTTTCCCCCACCAGGAGAAGAGGCCCTGGGAAAGACGCCTTCCCTGCCCAACCTCCTCCTGATGATCTTCGTCCCACTGCTTGCCCTCCTCGTCCTCGCAGCGCTCACGGCGCTCTTCTGCTGGAAAGTGGCCCAGCACCGCCGCAAGACAGGCGACTTGGGAGACATGGACGTCATGCTGAAGGCATCCATGGTGGGAGACAGCACTTTAGAGGTGGGTGAGCTCCAGAGAGGACCCCGAATGCCCCTGAGGTGTGGGAGGGGGGCACACGCCGAGTGCGGGGTGGCTGCCAGGCTGACCCCGCTGCCCCCTGGCTGCACAGGACCTGCTCAACGACGACTGCACCACGGGCAGTGGCTCGGGGCTGCCATTCCTCGTCCAGCGAACGGTGGCTCGGCAGATCACCCTCGTGGAGTGTGTGGGTAAGGAGAGCAGCCGGGGGCGGGGGGAGGCTGCCCCAGCCCCCCCAGCCGCTGCCTGGGCACGTGCCGGACCCCTTTCCCCCAGGAGCTGGCAATGGCACTGCGAAGCCGGACCTGGGAGGGGGGATTTGGACCCAACCTTCTCAGCCAAAACCCCGTAGGCACCCCAAGTCCTCCCCCTGTCCTGCTGATGGGGGAGGCAGAGAGCAGCTGGGTGGGTGGGTGGCAGCTGGCCAAGGTCAAGGGACCCTGCACCACCCCCTCGCTGTTCCACACCGGGAGCTGGGTTCATCACGCTGGGCGTGGGGAGGGGCTGCGTGACACAGTGCCATGGCCGTGGTAGGCAAAGGGCGCTACGGCGAGGTGTGGCGAGGCACGTGGCACGGGGAGAGCGTGGCCGTGAAGATCTTCTCCTCCCGGGATGAGCAGTCATGGTTCCGTGAGACGGAGATCTACAACACCGTCCTCCTCCGGCACGACAACATCCTGGGTGAGTGGGGAGCCAGGGGGGCCGGGGGGCAGCTGCACGGTGGCTCCACGTTCCCAGCTCTTCTCCCCATCCAGGCTTCATCGCCTCCGACATGACCTCGAGGAACTCCAGCACCCAGCTCTGGCTCATCACCCACTACCATGAGAATGGCTCGCTCTACGACTACCTGCAGCGGACGGCCCTGGACGTGGAGACCTGCCTGGGCTTGGCCTCCTCCATCATCTGTGGCCTCGTCCACCTCCACGTGGAGATCTTCGGCACCCAGGGCAAGCCTGCCATTGCCCACCGCGACCTGAAGAGCAGGAACATCTTGGTGAAAAGCAACCGGCAGTGCTGCATTGCGGACTTGGGTGAGATAGGGGGCAGGATGCGGGGCCCCAGGGATGTGGCGCCCCAGGGATGCGGTGCCCCAGGGATGCGGGGCCCCAGGGATGTGGCGCCCCAGGGATGTGGCGCCCCAGGGATGCGGTGCCCCAGGGATGCGGGGCCCAGGGATGCGGGGCCCAGGGACGCGGGGCCCCAGGGACGCGGGGCCCCAGGGATGCGGGGCCCCAGGGATGCGGGGCCCCAGGGATGTGGGGCCCCAGGGACGCGGGGCCCCAGGGATGCGGGGCCCCAGGGATGTGGTGCCCCAGGGATGCGGGGCCCCAGGGATGCAGTGTCCTGAGGATGCAGCACCGGGCTGGTGCTGAGCGGGGCCGGCATCCCTCCAGGGCTGGCCGTCATGCACTCCCAGGGCAGCGACTACCTGGACATCGGCAACAACCCCCGGGTGGGCACCAAGCGCTACATGGCCCCAGAGGTGCTCAGCGAGCAGATCCGCACCGACTGCTTCGAGTCCTACAAGAAGACGGACATCTGGGCGTACGGGCTGGTGCTCTGGGAGATCACCCGGCGGACGGTGGTGAACGGTGAGCGGCTCCCGGCCGGCTGCTGCGGTCCCGGTTCCCGCCGAGGCTCCACACTCACTCCCTCCTTCCCTCCTTTTTATGGGTTTTTTTTTTTTTCCTTTCCCTTCACCCAGCAGATTAGCTGTAAATTATAAACACTGTAATCTAGTGTCAGCACCCGGCTCCCTGATTAAAGGGCCCATTAGACTCAATCAGCGCTTTGTTTGTTCAGTGCTGATTAGAAAACAAGCAGCATCGAGCGCTGCCTGGAAGCCGGCCATGGCCAGGACCTCTGGCCAGCAGGGGCTCACGGGGACGGGGACAGGGACAGGGATGGGGTCCCCCCCAAGCTGCAGAGGAGCCTTCCCAGCGTGGCCCAGCCGCCGTCGCTTGCTGCTGGCAAAGCCCATTAGGAGCATTAATTAAATGGTGGGTGCTGGCAGGTGAGGCAGGAGGTCCCCCCGAGGCACAGTCTGGCCAGGATAATCTCATTTACCGCCCCGGGGCTCCTTCAGATTAAACATTTACTCTGAATTACCAAATCCATGTGCAGGGGATGACATCCAGCCAGCTGGGTTTAACCCTTCCTGGCACCCTTGCCCTCCGGCACGGGCTGAGCAGCCCCTGCGTGGCACTGGGGACGGGGCCTCCAGGGGACCCCCGAGATTCAGCAGCTACCCCTTGGGGTGCAGAGAGCTGATGGGTGCTCAGGGTGGCCCGGGGGGGGTTGAACCCCACGGACACAGAGACATATGGAGGCACTAAGCGGAGATTAGCTGGGCCAGCTGGCGGGCTCGCTGCGGGGCTGCGAGGTGGCCTCGGTGCTGGGAGCTGTCACCTGGGGTAGGGCTGGTGCTGGGCAATGGCCAGTGCCAGAGCCACCAGCGGCGCTGGAGCCGGGGCTGGAGCCGGCCCCAGCCCCCCCGTGCTGTCCCGGGGCCCCGCGGTGCAGCCGGGGCTGGAGCCGTGCGCCCCGGGTCGGTGGGGGAAGTCACACCAGCAATTCCCGGCGCCCCACGTGCCCCCCAAGGCAGGGTGTGGGTCTGTCGTGCCAACCAACCCCCCCGGGCACCCTGTGATGTGCAGGGTGGGGGATGAACCCTGCACACCCCCCCCCCCCCCCACGCTGCCTCCCCTCCCGCAGGCATCGTGGAGGAATACCGGCCGCCCTTCTTTGACGCCGTCCCCAGCGACCCCAGCTTCGAGGACATGAAGAAGGTGGTGTGCACCGACCAGCAGACCCCCGTGGTCCCCAATCGCCTCTTCTCCGACTCGGTGAGTCCCGGGGGGGCTGCCCTGCTCCCGCCCTGCACCAGACCTTTGCTCCCCATGAAACCCTTCCATTTTCCCCTCTTTTTGTGCCTCCCCCAGGTTTTGTCAGCGCTGGCAAAGATCATGAAGGAGTGCTGGTACCAGAGCCCCTCGGCCCGCCTCACTGCTCTGCGGATTAAGAAGACGCTGAAGAAGCTGAACAATTCCCTGGAAAAGCCCAAACCGGAACAGTGAGTGCTGGGCACGCGCCGGAGCCACTCGCGGGCTGCACTGGGGACGGCGGCGAAGCCAACGCTGGGGAGGCTCCTGGTCACAGAGGGGGTTCTGCTCACAGCCCCTGCCTTTCCCACCCCTCCTTGGAGCCTTTTTAATTTGCAAGGAGGGCAAAAATAGAAGAAAGAAAGAAAGAAAAAAAAAAAAAAGCAAGGGAGGAATCTTCCAGCCCAATTATAAAAATACCCCCCGGATCCGTCATCTGACGCCAGCCCGTCTCGCCTGCCTGGCGGGGATGGCGGTGGGCGCCTGGGGCTGGCGGCCCACACCGAGCCCCCCGCTGGAGGCCAGAGCCGGGGGCGAGCAGGCAGCAGAGCCCCCGTGCCTGGCCAGGCACCCACCCCATCACTGGCGCCCGGTGTGGCACGCAGGCAGCGGGCGCTGCCCAAACCTGCCTGCCTGGCGCGTCGGCAGCAGGGACGCCGCGGGCTCGGCGGCGGCAGCAGAAATTCCCCGGCGGGGCTGCGGTGCCCAGCGCGTCTCTCGACAGAGGAGGTCTGGATTTTCGCGGGGAAAAGGTGGTCCAGGGGCAACGTCCTCCCCCCGCCGGCTGGGCTGGGTCTGCACCCCAGCATACCCTGGGGCTCCCCAGGACGAGGAGCCAGCGGCACCGAGCAGAGCCCAAGCATCCCCCGCGCCACGGGGGGCCGAGACGGGGGCTCCCACAGCGGTGGCGGCCTGACCCTTCCCCAGAGGGGTCCCCCCCTTTCCAAGCCCTTTTGGCCTTTGCCGACGTTTCAGTGCCTCCTGCGGCCAGCTCCAGCCCGCACCGCTCGCCAGCATCCCCCACGCCACCCCACGTGCGGGGCTGTTTGGGCGGGACCGGGATGTTCAGCACAACTAGCTTTGCGCCCTACTCCATTATTATTTAATTATTAAGATGTAATATATTTAATAAAGTGTAAAGCTATTTTATCGCTTAAACAGCCGCCGATCATCCCCCACGGCGCAGCAGGCGGCGGGCAGGATGAGACCCCCGTGCTTCATTTATGGCTTCACCACCGCGTCGCTGCCATTGCCCCGGCACGGCTGGCCGCCGCCGCGAGCCCCGCTCCCACCTCCCGCCAACCCCCCCCGCGCCTGTGAGGGGCTGGGGCTGCACCGGGGGGGCTGCAGCTGCCGGCCCCCCCCCCCCCCCGCCCTTTTTGGGGGTTTGCGCTGCCGGTCGCCTAGGGGTGAGGGTGAACCCCCCCGGGGTGAAGGGGGCGCTGGCTTGGGAGCCCGTGGTCCCCCCGGGACGCTGCCCTTCCCCTGACCCCCCCGTGCTCCCAGCCCGGCCCATCCCTCCGGCCCCCCCAGGCTCCTCTCATCCCCTTGGGCGCTGCTCCCAGTTGGGGACTGGGGGAAACTGGTCAGCAAAGGGCAGCTGCTGGCCGGCCGCCGGGCTGGCACCAGGGCGAGGGGGCGGCACAGGGCAGGGCGAGGGGTGCCGGGCCCGGGGCTCGGGGTGCCCCCCCCGGGGTGCCGGGCCCGGGGCTCGGGGTGCCGGGGCTCAGGGTGCCCCGCCCGGCCTCGGCTCCGCCCCCACCGCGCCCCCGGGCTGTGGCTCCCAGCGCCCCCGCCAGCCCCGTACCCCCCGCACGCCCCCGGTGCGCGCGGCAGGGGCGCCCGCGGCACGCGCCCCGCACAGCTCACGGCGCACGCTGCACACGCACGCGCGCGCGCACCCTACACGCTCCCGCCCGACGGTGCGCAGTCGCGCACGCACGTGCACAGCTGCACGCACGCATACGCACGGCCTGCACGCACACCATTGCACGCGCACCACTGCACACTTCCCCCCCATCCCCGTACGGTTCCGTATCGGCCGACCCGTGCGTGCCGGACCCTCCCCTTTAAGACGCGCGGCGCCGGGCCGTCCCCTTTAAGGCTTGCCCCGCCCCCAGGCCGCGCGCCGGCGCTCGCCCCTCCCGCAGGCGCTGGCGGCCGCTCGGCACCGAGGCCGCGGCGCTCGCCATGGCCGCCCCCACGCCGCCGCCGCCGCCCCGCGCCCGTCGCCCCCCGTTGCCGTCCGACACTGTCGCCGTTCTCCTCGCCCTGCTCCTGGCCGGGGCGCTCGGCGGGGCCCGCGGTGAGTGGCGGCCCCCGGGCCCGGCCCGCACCGGGCACAACATGGCGGCGCGCCGCCCCGCCCCCGCCCTGCGCCGTGAGGGGAACCGGGCCGGGGGGGGGGCGGGGGGGGGGATGCTGGGGGGAACCGGGGAGGCGTCGTGAGGGGAAACGGGGATCGATGAGGAGAGCCGAAGGGGGGAGGTGATGCGGGGGCCTGAGGGGAGGGGGGGGGGGGGCAGGGGCGAGCCCGGGCCCGGGGGTGAGGTCGGGCCGGGGGCGGGGAGCTGTGAGGCGGGGGGTTTGAGGCCAGGGTGAGATTTTAGGAGGGGAAGGGGTGTGGGGGGGAAGGGGTGCGAGAGGGTTTGGGGGCCTGGGGGTTTTCTCCAGGCTATGGGGAGAACGGTGGGGGGGCGGGCAGCCGGCCCGAAGGGGTCGTGGCCAGGGGGGGTGGAGGCAGCTGGTTTGGAGGGGGGGGGGAGAAGGAATAGGGGGGATCCTTGGGGGGAGGGTGTCTGGAGGCATCAAGGGCTTGGTGCAGGATTGGGCCCCCGGTGCGTTGGGGAGCGCCGAGCCCCCGGGGCGGGGGGAGGGGGGGGGGGCGTTTGCCGGGGTGCGGTGTGCAGGGGACCCTTGAGCTTGTTTTGGGGGGTCGGGGGGGCAAGACCCTCCACAGGGGGGAGGGCGGGGTGTCTGGAGGGGCAGCAGCAATTGGGGATGGGGGCTGGAGAGTGGGGACCCCTCCTGGGGAGCCCTTGGGTGCTGGGGGATGCTCCCAGGAGGCGACTTGGCTTTGGCTGGGAAGAGCCCTGGGAGCCTTCCAGCCGCCGCCAGGAGGTAACGAAGGAGCTGAGATTTATGGGCTTTGCCCGGAGTGAGGGATAACTGGGGGGGGGGGGGTGGGGTGGGTGTCTTTGTGTGTTGGGGGTCTGGACACCTGGATCACCGGGGGTGGTTCTTGCAGCCTCGGGAAGCTGGGGCTCAGCGTGGGGCAGGGCGGATCAGCCCCCGGGGGGGAAGTGCCACCATGTTGTTGCTGCACCTCCATCAGACCTTGGGAGTTTGTGGCCTCTTCCCACCGGTGCGGGGGCTCCAGCAGCCCCTCGTGCACCAGAGACTGCGGTCTGTGTTTTGTATATATATATGTATGCTCTTTTTGGAATCTGTGGGATTTTTTTTTTTTTTTAAAAGAAACCCTTCTAAACCCCTGCATCTCTGGATTGTGACAACTGTAAATATTTGGAGGGAGGTGAGTGAGGGAAAACTCTTTGTTTCGGTTGTTTGTTCTGTGGCGATCCTTTGGCTTCACCCGGGAGGGTGGGGGTGCAACCGCTGCCGCTTCCTGGGGGAAGAGAGAGAGGTATCGGCTCCACGCTTCTAGAGAGGTTGGCCCGAAGCATCTCTGGGCAGGGACAGAGGGCAGGCTGGTGGCAGTGGCCCTCCCAGCCGCCAAGGCCTCGCCGCGCCGTCCATCTCGCTGTGGCTATCAGGGGCGATCGCTGCTTGTGTAACGCAGGTACCTGTTCCAACAGGAACTGCACTGAAACATTTTTCTCCTCCCCAATCCTCTCGCCGTTCGTGTTATGTATTACCAACCGTCAGAAGGTAATAACTTTGTGTGTGCAGATCTGGACTTGTTAGCCACAGAAAATGGCTTTAAACCCCACTAGGGCAGTAGGTTAGGGGTGTATTTGCGAGTCCTGTTGCATCTGGTAATACAAATGTGCTTTAGGGGTGAGTGGCTGGGCTTTGTTTTAACCTCCAGTAAAATCCTTAGGAAGGTGCTTCGGCTTTTCTGTCGTAAACGGCAAAGCAGGACCAAGTGAGACTCATCGCACGTCTGCTGTCAGGCTTTTGCGTCGTGTTTCATATACAGCTGGTGTTTATTAAAAAATAGTAATAATAAATAAACAGGAAAGAGCCAATTGACTGTGCATATCTCCTGGAAACTCAGCCGCCTGTCAGTGCCTTTGATACTGGGCTCTGTATATGTGGCTATTGTTTCCCCTCCATGTGCACTGTACGGTTTTGTTCGCACTGTCCGGTGAAAGGTGTGAGCTCCGGCGGGCTTCGAGGGCGGCAAGGGAGCTGCCTTTGCGGAGCTGGGGGCAGGATAGCAGGGACCCTAACCCGGTGAATTGTTTGCTGCTTGAGCAGCCATGATGCAGGCTCGTGTGCTGCCCCTGCCAGCGAGGGCTGCCCTGACTATTGTGCTTTATACAAGAGGGCTTAACGGCTGCTTGTTTCAGGGTAGGTTGGAAAAACATCCGAATTTCTGCGGTGCTGGGGAGCTGTGAACCTCTGTGTGCGTCAGTAAACAGAGTAGAAAACACCCCACACACACACACTCCTTCCTTTAAAGAAAAGATTAAAAAAAAAAAAGTGCCTCTGCAGCGATGCTTACAGGGTGGTTGTAGGTCAGCTTTGTTTGCGTGCTTGAAATAAAGCAAAAGAATACCGCGGGGAGCAATCTTGAGCCAGCGGATTTTATTAACACCCGCTTAAAATACTTACCCGGTTAAATCGGGCAAGCTCCTCATGGTCCATAAGTTACATCGTACAACTTTCCAAGAAAGACTCTTCTAACTGGAAATTAAAAACAGTGTCCAACAAGCATTCTTGAACTCCTTCAGCTCCTTGGCCAGACAGCTTGGATTTTTTTTTTTTTCCCTGGGTACGCCGTCCGCTGCCAGTAGTGGATGCTCCGGAAATCGCTATTGCGAAAGGAGTGAAGTAAAACGTCAATTCTCTTAACAGCAAGCAAAGTTCACTGGGTGTTGACCAGTGGAAATATGTTCCCCACCGCACAGCCAGCGCGGTTATCTGAGCAGACCGAGAAGGAATTGCTCATCTCGAGGGAGAAAGCTGCAATGGTATTACAGGGACGAAACGTTGGCTGGTGCTGGGCTCATGGAGGCAGGCCCGCGTGTGTGAGCAGTCGTACGGGGTGGGAGGCCTCTTCTGTCCTCATTATTTAAGCTTATTTTAAGTTATTTAAGCTTGCCAGCCTCCCTTCTCACCGATTGCGGAGCCATATATTTATTTTTTCATCAGAAAAGTGGACTTCACCGCACATTAAAGCCCCTCGACAAAGGCTTGGTTTTCTAGCCCTTGCTGCTTTCTGGAAGTGACCTGTGGACTGCTGGGTGTCGGAATACAGACTGGGCGTTAAACAAATGGTTATTCAGACTCTTAAAAAGTGCCAGTTGCCAGAGAATACCCAGCATTTGAAGTCTTGAAAGCCATGGGTAATGACCTGTGCATCTGCCCTGCCATGCGGCTGGTTTACAGGATTTCCTCCCACCATACTGGTGTGGTATGGGTGGCTCCTAAACTGGTTTCCTAACAAGTTAAAACACAAAATAGGTGTCAGACCGGAGCCTGGAGAGGGAGTTGGGAGCCATATGTCTGTTTTCTAAGTTGAAGAGCAACAGCAGCAGCAATGTCAAGGCTGGTTCTAATTAACCTATTAATGATGAGACTCCTGTCAATTCGCTTATTTAAAATTAATTTAGAAGCTCTCCTTTTGTGTTACTTGAGTAGATGCAGGGAAAGTTCTTCACTGTAAAGGTGAGAATGCGTTCTTCCTGCCTTTTTATTTTTCTTTTCCATTTAGGCTGTGTTTTCTAGTCAGCCGTGATGTGTTCCTGTTGGGTTCAACATGTGCCAGGGGACTGCAGCCAGCTTGAAAAAGTTGGGACTCTTGTTTCCAACTTTAAATATCCTAGTATAATTTTTTGGTTCCTGGATGCCTTGCGTGAAAGTGCTTTTCTCGTAGTGCTTTGCAGCTAATTTTAACTCTCTTCCATTTAGCAGCAGTGGGTCAGTAGATTTCATAAGCACCAGCAAGGAGCAAAAGAGATGTTGAGGTCCAAAAGTAGGAGGACAAGTTGATGGGACAGTGAGAAGTAGGCAAGCTGTTGGAGGTGGTGGTACTGTAGCTGCAGAAGAGCAGGGCTGTACTCATTCCTTCAGCCCCCTCCTAAGGAGATGGGGTGGTGTGAGCATCCAGAACTGGCCTTGCGCTTGGTTTTGGGGACGGTGGGTGTAGGTGAGCTGACTCTGGGTCTCGGAGAAGATACTGGTGTGCTACACGAGGCGGGCATTTTGGACTCAGACATATCCTAGAGAGGGTTCTAGGGATCCCAGTTGTTGCCGCCAGGCAGCTGAAGGATCGAGGTAGGTATAATGGAAAGTAAATTATTTGGGTTTTAAGTCTTCATCAGATGGCTTAGAGTGTCCTTGTCCCCGCCTTTTGAAAACGAAGCCCGGGTGCTTCAAGAAAGCAACTGTTCTTGGCGTGGTGTGGCTGAATGAGGAGCACAAAGGGACTCCTGGAACAGAGCTCTGCTCCCTTGCCACAAGGGAATGGATTTTATTCCCAACCCGCTCTTGGGCAAAACGCTCTGTGATAAAGGTTATTCTTTATTTATTTCGGCACAGCATATAGCTAAACACTGAAAGGTATTTCTTTCTTCCAAGCGTGTTTACACATGTCCCTCTTCATTATAGCATCTAAAGAAACAGCAGAGGTACAAACCCAATTGTTTTCCATTTCTCTCGCTAACATTATGCTGCTGCAGCATTAAAACATCACGACCAGATTGGGTCTCATTAAGTTAGGTGCTGTACAGAGATGTAATAAATTGCAACTCCTGTTCCAGAGCCTTACAAAGGCTCAGAAGTCAGGGGAATCGTTGTTCTCCCAGCCTTGGTTCAAACTGTTGAAAAAGAACAGCAGCTTACAATCACTGCAAAAATCTGTTTATCTGGTAAATACGTGGGTGGTTATTGGCAATTTTACCAATGATCATCCTCAGGTTAATTATCTTAATACATCTTGATCAGGTAGTGTTTAGCCCTGAGAAAATGTCATCTTGCATAGCACAGCATCCAGAGATTTTGGAAAATGTATTCCAAAAGGTGGTTAACACCATGACATTAGATTCTGCTGTGAAACTTTCCCCTGTCTAGCTGCAGAGGCATCTTGACACATGCAGTCCTGTGCGAGAATAAATATGTGAAAAATGAGCTCAGATAGTTGCTGGAAAAAAAAGAAATGTTCTTTGACTGTCAGAGCGTAATATTTTAGTCTCCCTGGAGCCGAGAGTTCTAATCTGCAGACCCCCACCCGCTTGTTGGGATTCATTTTGTAAGCATACATCACCTTTAACCGGGGAATTTGTTACAAGGGTTCTCTTGCTTTCCTCTCTGCTGTCGTTAATGCAAAGGGATGCTCTCGCCTCCATGCCCTGCTTCCTGATGCCACCTGTAACCCGTGAACCTCGCGGGGAGCAGAAGCGCCTCTTGGGCTCGGGGTGGTGCCTTGAAGGAGAACCCGGCCTAGCAGCCAAGCCTGTATTAGTCGAGGATCAAGGAGAGTTTGTCTTTTGGCAGTGCTGACTGACCGCTCCGGTTTTTAGGAAGAGCGGTGAGGACCGGCACCAGGCTGGCTCGCTCCTGTGATTGATGTCACGGCCACCTGCGCTCTGCCTTGGATTAAATCGCAGCGAGGGTTTGCTTCGGTATAAATACCGACCTGATCCATCTCTCCAGTGAGAACAAAGCTCTCCTTCTGAGGATCTGCAGCTTAATGTTCGGCTTGTTTAAACAGCTTCTTTAAAGGGTTGGGTTTGTCTCCGAGCAGAATGTCGGAACGAGCGCGCTGAGCAGATAGAGCAGGCTCTGCTGCCAACTTCTGCAGCACCTTCCCTGCAGACTCATCCCCAGGCGTTCTGCGAGAGGGGAACTCGCCGCCCCAGCTCTGTGAACTGCTCTTTTGTTTTCCTTTGCCCCATCTATTTGCTTCAGCCCAGTCAGTTTCTTTTATTAAGTAGATTATATGTTTTGCTCAACAGGAGCTTTTCTTCTCAAATAAAAAGAATGCTGTTGGCATGAAAAATGCTTTTATTCGCTCCTGTCTCCATTTGCTTTGCCCAGGCGTCCCCAGCTGCTCTCAGGAGCACCCAGGAGATGCCTGGTGGGGAGCTCTGCGTACCTGTCTGTTTTCTGACCCCCACCCAAGGGGAAAGAATGGTTGCTTTTTCCGGACTTCTGATGTTACCGATATGAGAGGAATTTTCGCTTCTAGTTAATCAAACTTGAAGTGCTGGACCCACGTGGGCTGCCCTGTAATTCTCCTCTCTGCCGGAAGCTTCCCGGTTCCCGGCGAGCTCCAGTGCAGACAGGCCTTTCCCCCAGCACGGCCGGTGCCTGCGGGAGCGGGGCCCTTCCCGCGGCAGCAGGTTAGGGAGGATACGGCTGTAGCGCTGGTAGGCGTATATCCTGGGTTTTTTTGTAATAAAAATAAAGGGAGAGTTGACTCCTGGCTGCATGAGGGAGGCTGGCGCTGGACTTCAGCTTCTACCCAGGGATCTGACCCCCTTTCCAAAAATGTGAGGGCCTACCTGCAGCCCCTGGAGGTTATGGGCTGGCATACCTAGAAAGCCCCTGGAGGGTCTCTCACGAGAGGTGTGGCCGAAGTACATCTGTGTGCGGAAGGCTCAGTTTTCTTTGTTCACGCCGCTCTCATTACCGTAGGGGGTTTTGAGGTGCTAACTCTGAGAATTGCTCTTAAAAAAGAGCCCTTGTCTGGAAGGGGGGACATCAGCTGACACCACCAGGAGGTGAAGCGAGGCGTTGGGGAGTGGGGCATCCCCCTCCTTAGCAGGAAACTTCTGCTTTCTGCACAGAACAGGTACGGATCTTCGTACCCTGTCCCTGAACACTGGGGCTCTGGTATCGTACCCTGCAGGTAAACCGATTTCTTTCTTTTTCTTTTTTTTTTTTTTTTTTAACTCTACAAATGAAACTGAGCCCGATACAACCAGCTCCTCTGCTTTCCTTCTCAAAAGGGTGCTTAGTTTCAGGCCATATACTTCAGTCAGAAGTTTACAAAAGCAGTTTTATTAACACATTGAAGTGTTTTATTTACTTCGGAGCTTCTGGAAGCAAAACTGCCAGAGCCTAAATCTTGGCCTTGAGACCTTAGAAATGAGTCTTAACAGGATCCAAGTGCAGCTTTGCTGTATCTAAATCAAGTTGAAAAGAACCTACATGGTGAAATGTGTGTGGTTTAAATGTTTTTAATTCATACCTTGAGTTTTTGATAGAGTAATAAGGGAGATGCTTTAAAACACCATTTCCTTTTAAGTATACTTGAAGGTAGGAATCTGCCCTGGCTGCTCTTTCCTTCCTCATGGTTTCATAAAAACTCCATTATCACCAGCCTTTGTCCCCCAAAGTGGGCATCTTTTTCAGAATAATTGTCTTTTCTGTGCTCTGCTGACCGCTGGAGAGCAGCTGTTTGTCAAGTTGATCATTAGTGGGTATTTCCCCTTTCGATCTAAAGTTTCCCCTTAAAAGCTGCGCAATCCATGGGTGCTGTGCTCTGAACCCTCCTCGATACCGTTCAGCCTCAGGGTCTTCCCTGTCCATTTTCCATTCTATGCCCCTTTTCCTTGGCCTGTGCTAAGCACACAAGAATAAGCTGCATTTGCTCATGATGCTTTTGAAGGATGTCTTGCAGCTCCTCTGGGTTTCACTGGCTTTTTACTGCTTCTGCAGCCGTGAATCTGTTGGTTCAAAACTCACCAGCATCTGCATTTAGCCTCTCTGAAATACTGCAGCCCACCTCGGAGCTATTAAGCAGCTCGCAGCAGCAGCTAGGAAATGAGGAGCACAGTGTCCAGAGAGAATTAAGTGAATAGTAATGCAATTAGCCTGACTGATTTACCTAGGCCGCTAGCGGTAGGGGATAATGGGTGTCTTCCTCCTAAACGAACCCTGAAGTTGATCAGGACCTGCTCGGTTTTCGTTAAGCTTGAGGTAACGTGCCCCCAGCAGCGTAACCCCTCTGCGCTGACTGGGAGCGAGAGGCTCTTCCAGTGCCATCAATATCCAAGGGAATGCCGATGCTCCTTAGGTCTGGTTGGCCAGAGATGGTGCGACCAAGGGCTTGGCATCTCCCCTGCCCCGCGGAAAGGTGGCGGACATGCAGGCGCGAGCGGTGACGGTGACTTTGGTGCGTGTGTCTTTGGACGGAGGGGGCACGATCAGACCTAGAGGATTTAGCTGTCGGGCTGAGGAGAGTTAACTGTGGCTCTTGCATCTTTTAAAACACTTCTTCAAACTCTCTCTACCCGAAAGACCATTTCAGCAGCGGGTAAGTACATGTTTCTGAATCCCTCCGGGGAGGCTGAAAGATCTGATGAAAGCTGAAGAAGATACTGCGTGCTGCTAAACAAGCCCCACCCTTCTTCTTGACATTGTTGTATTCACTCTTTGTTCCTAAGGATGGTGATGCCTGGGGATTTGCTTACAGCTTTGCAGGCAGCTTGAGAAAAGCACAATGACAGCTGGGAGGTGGAAAAATGTGGGAATCTGCCTCGGAGTTTCTCCTTTGCTCTTTACCCAAATAATCTTCACAGCGAGCAGGCAAAAAGCCAGGAATGTATTTGACCCAAGGTAGCGTCTCGGATCAGGAAAGCAGTTACTAAGTAAGTGACTGATCTAGCTGGGTGTAGCACACTCAACTTGTGTAGTCGGTTTGAATTGGTTTTGTTTTGGCATCTGCCAACTGCTTGTTGTCTCCCAGGAGCTGGGGTGGTCGTGCCTCGCTAACCCGGAACGTGCCGCTCGCCTTTGGCATGGCTGAGGAAGCCTGGACAGGCAGTTCAGGTGAAATGGAGTCTGTCAGTTTGAGTAGTTGTGGTTTTCAATCTGAGTTCTTGACCCTGGGTCGGGTTGGGAGCGGATCTCGGTACAGTCTAGCCTGGTTTGCAGGGATGACTTGGGTCATCTCCGTTAGCGATTGCAGCAGGGGCAGGAAAAGGGGCTGGCTGGGCATCGTCGTCTGGAAAGGCTCCTCTGCTTCCACGTTGTGTTTTGTGCTTCCGTTGGGTTCTTGCAGGCCTGAAATACTGAGTATGCCTTGTTCTGTTCCTAAAGTCTAATTCCTGAGCCTGAGAATGGCCCCTGCCCTCTGAAATGGGAAATTTAAAGAAGAAATCGTCCTCTTGTCTGAGCACTTGGCCTCTGGTGGGTTTTGAGGAGGTGGTCTTGTTTTGATTTCTGCAGCTTTGACGTGTTTGTGCTCCGACTGCAAACAAGCAAACTCCACGTGTGAAACAGATGGCGCGTGCATGGTCTCGGTCTTCAACCTGGATGGCGTTAAACACCACGTTCGGACCTGCATTCCCGAAGCAAAACTGATTCCTGCTGGGAAACCCTTCTATTGTCTGAGTTCCGAAGACCTGCGTAATACTCACTGCTGCTACTCTGATTTTTGCAACAAAATTGATTTAATGGTTCCCAGTGGTGAGTAGAGCGCGAAATAAGTTGTCTGTTTGAAGTGGGGAGGAGAGAAGCTGTCTGTCTGGGATTGGGAATGAGGAGTTCTCGGCCCTGTTCTCACTTCTTCCCTCAGGTTGCTGTGTGAACTTGGGCACTGGGTTTATTTCCTTGATCTGTAAAGTGGAAATAATAACAAACTACTCCAAATTAAAATGTGAAGTTGCTTGAACTCCCCTGTGGCTGACAAAATGTCACCAGATGATGAGGTTGTACTTCAGGATAGGAGAAGCTTCCAAAGTTTAGGGGGTTTTATGCAGTTTTACTGCACTCGCTAGCTCCCTATTACGAGACTCCTCCCACCTTATCAGCCCTGCTGCCCGTATCCTCGCAGACTTCTGAAAGCAGCAGCAGCTCCAGTTAAATATGTGAGTTTGTGCTGCGTGACTCTCTGTGCCCGCAGCGGCCTGAGGACGGTGTGTGTTCCCTGGGCACAGCTTGGATCCCTTTCCAGGAGTGTGGAGACGTGGCGGCAGCTTCAGAGTAAAGCATGTGGGGTGCAGGGGTGCCTGGATCCTGAATACACGAAGAGGAAGCGGCCCTGCCTTTGCCAGGGGGTGTGGGAAACATCTGCTGCTTTCTGATTCCTCATACCTCCTTACGCGCCATTTTGGGCGGTTATTTAGTGGGTTGTATGAAGACTGCAGTACCCGTTTTCCCCAGGTGCAGTGGGGAAGACTTATCTGTTCTCAAAAAGAGAAATGGTTGTCTTCAGGTACGAGTCTTCACTGGTTGTTCCAGGGAGAAGGGGAAAGAAGGAGAAACGAGCCTTTGCTGACCAGATGGTTTTTCTCTGGAAAGTAAAATGCAGGCTGTTCTAGCGAATTCACCCCAGAACAGGCTCCCCTCCTCTTTTAAATAGCAAGTGTCCATAATCCCCGGTCCCACAGCTGAAGCACTATCTTCTTTTGGGGGTTTTAGCTGTAGTTTCCACACCTGATGACTTGATCAGTCCCATGTTATTTGATGTGTCCTCTGCCATCCTGGAACAGCAAGCTAAAATTGTCCAGGCTCTGAGAGGATAATTAAAACACAAGAAGGAAGTCCTCAAAGAACGCTTGGGAAGCAGTGATGATTTTCTAAAAGTGTTGGTTCTTTCTCCTCCCTTTCCTCTCAAGGACACCTGAAGGACAACGAACCCCCGTCGAGCTGGGGTCCTGTGGAGCTAGTGGCGGTGATTGCCGGGCCTGTCTTCCTTGTGTTTGTCGTCATGATCATAGTAGTCTTTGTTTTTCATCACCACCAACGAGTTTATCACAATCGTCAGCGGCTGGACATGGAAGACCCCTCTTGTGAAATGTGCCTGTCGAAGGATAAGACCTTGCAAGATCTAGTCTACGATCTCTCCACCTCTGGCTCTGGCTCAGGTATTAAGATATGACTGGAAATGACGAATGAGGACTTGTAATGGAGTAGTCTGTTCTGAGCTCCTGGTTGCCACAGCTTTGCACGGCCACGAGGCCGTTGCACTGTCAGCCTGTGCAGGTCGCCTTGTCATGAGTAACGCGGAGGGCGTGTGTTAAGTTCAGTCACGCAGTAGACGCTGCGGCCCCATGTCAGTGCTCAGTGCTTGGGCTAGGTAAAACCAATAGCTCAGCTCCTCCTTAACTGCTGATGTGTAAAAATAGATGTGTGTGGCTTTCCTCCTTTTCTGCAAGAGGATAACTCAAACAGCTACATCTGTTTCAAATTTAGCCCTGGAACTGAATTTGGGTTGCAAACAGACATTAACTGTGCGAACCTGTGGGTAGTTGGCTTTCAGAGGAGGATGCAGGATGTCACCTGTGTTAAAGCTGGCAGGAAAATGGGGAAGATCCTAGCAGTTGAAAATTTTACAGCATGCAAATACTGCATTTGCACAGCCCATTTCATCTCAAAAGAATCCTTGGGGCTTCCAAAGTGGACGTTGTACAGCATTCCCTTCTGTAGCACTTAAATCATCCCCAGGATAGATAGGGAAGTCATCGTTTTATTCGTGACTTTGAACTATGAAAGCAGTTAGGTTTAAAAAAAAAAAAAAAAATCAGTTTTGCAGCAGATGGAAACTGTAGGATGATCCACAGAGGCATAGAATAGAGCAACCTGATATTTGACTGGGGAATAAACCCTTAGCACCACATCTGCTCTACATAAAAGGTTTGGGGATCTCTTCTGTGAGCTCCGTAGCTTATGTCAGAGGTGGCAGCTACGTCAGGGCTCCTGTCTTAAGAGAAGCTCGGGGGGTTTCCTGCTTTTTAGCAGAGTCTGTCTTCAACGAGTTCCACTCCTTGCATATTCAGGCTAAAGCGACTTTGACCTGCCGTAGAGCAGAAGTTCCCCAACTGCTCTGTGCCTCATCACTGGTGGTTTGCAAGCTACTTCAAAGTGATTGCAGATGCTGCCCAAGCAGCGAAATGGCACGCCCTGCCCAGGAGCTACCACCGTTTACTGGTTCGGGTCTTGCTTAGGCTGCTGGTTGTTAACAAACGTAGAGCCTTCTAGGTTTGATGATGCTCTACCTCAGACTCCGAGGTTTCAGGAGTTTCTTCTGCCGCAACAGGCCGTTCATTCCTCCAATTCCTTGTCTGTAGGTCTGCCACTTTTTGTCCAACGGACTGTGGCTCGGACAATTGTCCTTCAGGAGATCATCGGTAAAGGCCGCTTCGGGGAAGTGTGGCGTGGCCGGTGGCGCGGAGGCGATGTAGCCGTAAAGATCTTCTCGTCTCGTGAGGAGCGTTCCTGGTTTAGGGAAGCAGAAATATATCAAACCGTTATGTTGCGACATGAGAACATCCTGGGATTTATTGCTGCGGATAACAAAGGTAAAAAGGGCCTCAGTCCTGGGAGCAGAGGCTTCACCAGTGTACGGTCTGCTCTTGGGAGTTGCATTTCTTCACTTGGGTTTACAGTTAAATGGTGAAAGACTGTCCGCGTGCTTTCCAGATAGCTGCGTATTGGAATGTTTCTTGCCAAAAGATGGTAAAATTACTGCTGCTGCTGAGAGGCGTGGTGGTGCGTTAGCTGTACCTTACAAAGTCGAGTTTTGCCTTCAAGTTCTTTGCCTTGCTTGCCCCCAGGCTGGCTGTTGAGCTGCAGCCGTACCCAGGAGCTCTCCTCTGTGCTGGATAGGGTGTGAAATGCTCGCTGTTGTGTGCTCCCTGTGTTGTGTCTGTCCAAGCACAGTCTCTTTCCTGCTGCTGCAGATAATGGAACATGGACTCAGCTGTGGCTCGTCTCTGATTACCACGAACACGGATCTCTCTTTGACTACCTTAATCGATACACGGTGACTATCGAGGGGATGATCAAGCTTGCCCTGTCCGCCGCTAGCGGCCTGGCCCATCTGCACATGGAGATTGTGGGTACTCAGGGTAAGAGCAAAGTTTGAAAAGGTGCTGGGAGTTCTTGAGGGGAGACTAAAGCAGCACTGACAAGGGGGGCTGGAGTGTGGCACAGAAGACGCTGGCTGAGTCAGCCCAGATTCATGTGGTCAGTATTCACCAGAAATAGGCCGGTTGCTTTGGCTGGCTGCAAAGTGGGTTAGCCCTGCTCTAGCTCCCGCGAGTTATATCAGCATTTCACATCCCTGTCCTAAAATTGGTGCTGCTTGGGTGGGATGTTAGCGCAGGCAGCAGCAGAGTTATAAACTGCTTACATTCACACCAACGTGTCTGATGCCTGGGATGATGGAGTTTATGTCCCTCTTGAGGCCTTTGGATGCTACTGCATCAGCAGTGCCTCGGGAGCGTAAGCAGAGCCTTTGCGTACCACAGGCTGTCAGCACTGCTCTGTTCTTCAGCGCTGAAGTGTATCCAAACAGGAAAATGTGTCGCAACACTCAGAGTTTAACTAACGCCCTGAAATCCGGTACTGCCTCTGCGCCAGTTTGACTAACAGATTCCACCAGACCTTGACCCCTGCTTCTTTCTATTTTGCTCTGTTAGGAAAGCCCGGGATTGCTCACAGAGACTTGAAATCCAAGAACATCTTGGTGAAGAAGAATGGCACGTGTGCCATCGCTGACCTTGGTCTGGCCGTCCGGCATGATTCAGTTACGGATACGATTGATATTGCACCCAATCAAAGGGTCGGGACCAAACGGTAGGAGAACGGTGTTCTTGGCCGGCGTTTGAAGGTGTTGGAGTGTGACTAGCAAATGCCTGAGCTGCTGGTTGAGCACCAGTGAAATTCTCTGCCTTAAGCATTTCCAAGCCTCTCGCAGAGTGTCAGCACTGTGCCCAGGCTGACACTGAAGGGACGTCGGTACCTTCATCTCCAGGTGCCCTCAAGCTGAGAGGCGTAGGCCAGCTAAGTGAACTGAGCACCAGGGAGCTCATATAATACTTGACAACAAACTTGGCGTTCTCCAAAGCCTCTCGGGACCTGCTGTCTGGAGCCTGATGTACTTTTGGATGTTTTTACCTCTTTACCAACTTCCTATTCTTTCTGAGTTATTTTGTTCACTGTTAGACCATGGGGCCCAGTTCTGTTCCGATTAAGGCTGAGCAGAGTTTTGTCTGCTGAGAAGTGCTGTGTGGGAAAACTTGCCACCTACTGTCTTCCGGAGAATCCCCTCTCAAAATTAACACGCTGTTCCTTTTCTGTTCTGCAGATACATGGCCCCCGAAGTCTTGGATGAAACCATTAACATGAAGCATTTTGATTCATTTAAATGTGCCGATATCTATGCCTTGGGCTTGGTCTACTGGGAGATCGCTCGAAGGTGCAACGCGGGAGGTAATACCCTTCATGTACCCGTGCCGTCGGCCTGGCTTGCTCCTGGGCTTCCCAGCCTGGGGGGTTGCTGTTGGTCAGGTGTTTGTGGTTTGAGGGGAACAGGGGCTTGGGAAGATACGTCCGTGTGCGTTGCTACCGAGTGGGGTAACAAGTGACCTGCGACTGCTGTTACGACTGGCCTGTGGGGGCAAGCGGGGGTTAATGCTCTGCCTGGTGCCTGAGGTTCCTTTGGATCGATTTTAAGGAAGTGGGGGTGCCCATTTGGTGGGTGACCTTCTTCCCCCAAGTCGGTATAAGCGAGTGCCTGGGCCCATCCAGCTGCAGGCAGGGGCGCAGCGCTGACACGCGTGTGACAGCCCCGCTGCCTCCGGCTCAGTCGACATTCGATGACCTGGCCTCTGTGCTGGGAGGCGTTGATCATGGCAGGCTGACTCTGTTCCAGTTTGGGCAGCTGCATTTTATTTCCCTGAATTTTTCTTGTAAACTCAAATCCCAGATTCTTCATTTCTGTTCTAAATAAGTGCAAAGTGTTGACGCATCTCGACAATGAGTCATGTAGTCCAAACCAGCATCAGTCTGCCTTCAGTGAGGGCTGTGCTGACGATCCCTTCTCCCAGGGATTGCATTTCCCCTTCTCTGCCTTTCCAGGTATCCACGAAGAGTATCAGCTTCCGTACTACGACCTGGTACCCTCCGATCCTTCCATTGAGGAGATGCGGAAGGTCGTATGTGATCAGAAATTACGGCCTAATATCCCAAACTGGTGGCAAAGCTATGAGGTAAGGTCTGCTTTCATCTTTGCATCCCCTTCCCCCTCGGTCAGGTGAGTAAAGAGCAAGTACCGTAAGTGAAGCTCCAATTTTAGGAGGTGTGGGGGTCCGTGTCAGGGTTCAACCAGGCGGCAGCAGCCTGGCAGAGACCGATTTGGGGTCGGGGAAGAGGAGAGCACTGACCTCTGCCGTTGTTTCTTGCCTAGGCACTACGGGTGATGGGTAAGATGATGCGAGAGTGCTGGTACGCCAACGGAGCGGCTCGACTCACCGCCCTCCGCATTAAGAAAACCCTCTCACAGCTCAGTGTCCAGGAAGATGTGAAAATCTAGGCTCTGAGCCCCCGCAGGAGGAAACTGCACAAAAGCTGCCATGCTAGAGTAGACGTGTGATGGAGGCCTACCTCGTGTTTCTGCCCAATCTACTGCTACCAACCAGGCAGCATGACCTGCAGGCTGCTAGGTGGGGTGATGGAGCCTGTTGAGTTGCTCTCTTCCCTGCTTGGGTATGAAACAATCAGAAACCTTTTTTTGATCACCTCCTGACAGCGTGAAGACTTGAGAGGGACTTAACCTGAGGGATCTCAGCCATGATCGTAACTCTTGTTTCTTTAACGGAAATCCCTGTAAAGTTCAGTGCGCGCAGAGCACCCGTGGGCAGTGCTTGAGGCCGGGGTGCTGGGAGTGGGAAGGGAAAGGGAAGGTTTTCTTGCCGTACTCTGAGGATTTCTCCAGGGACTGGCACATTAATGCAGAAAAAGCATTTGCAAAACTAAATGGTGCTCCCTTCCAAGAGGCTGAGCCTGAACAGTTTATCAGCTTCACGAAACCATCTCCCTCCTTTTTCTTAAGCTTGAAGAATCGTAAGTCAAAAACAGCAATGTGCCCTGCTGTGGGTGTGCGCAATGGTGTATGCATGCGCGAGGCGCGCGTGTCCCCGTGCCTGTTCATCTCCTTCCGTAGGCGTGCGGTGTCTGCCTGTAGGGTGGCTCATCTCTGTTCGTGCTTTCTGTGCATGTGCAAATCTTGAGTGTCCTTTTTTTGAGCTGTGCGCGCTGGTGCTCTCCTTGTTGAGTAGTGAGCATTGTCTAGCTTGGACAGGCTGCTTCAAACCAGACCCTGAGCTCTCCGATGGGTGCTGTGGCCTTGCTGTCCCTACACCGGCTGCAGGAAGTTCCCGTCAGGTTGCCTCACTGCCACCCCCTCTTTTTTGGTTTTGTTTTGGTTTGTTTTTTGTTTTTTTTTTAAAAGACAAAACAGATGAACTCAATTCACTCCTGGAATCCAGGCTTTTTTTGTCTTGAGCCCCTGGGGTTTGTAATTCTTGGTAAGGTGGAAAAGAGAGATGGGGGTGGGGGGGAGATGGGAAGAGATGGCACGGAGCTGAGATGCGTGTCGGAGAGAGAGCAGGCGCTGCGCCCGGCTGGATGGGGCCCGGGCCGTGGGGGCAGTGCAGGGGCCCGTTCTCGTAGGAACGCGATTCCCGGGTCTGCCACGCAGGCACCCTCGGCAGCGTGGGGGCTGAGCCCCCGGGGGCCTGGGTTGTGCTCTGCACCTCCCGGGAGGCGCTTGGCAGGATCTGACAGCGGGGGCGTGGGTTTGGATAGTCAATGTCCATCTTTTTAATATACATATATAAATATCTCATAATCTGGAAGTGGCTGTGTCTAATTGTGGGGTGGGGGGGACTGCATGACTTTGCTTTGGGTTAAATGCCGAATCAGGGTGAAGTGGAGTTGGGCTGACTGGTGTCTACTGCTGGGCCGAGCAAAAATGGGAATAAATAGCTGAGGGCTGAGTGTGAGGCCGGCGCAGCTGTCTGGGAGGCGCCGGGTCCTTGGTGGGTAGGTCAGTATCTCCGGTCTATAACTCTGAAGCCATAACTTTTAACTGGAGTGGTTTTGATTCTTTTTTTTTTTTTAATTATATTATTATTATAATTTTATGGGAGGGTCTGGATTTTAACTTTTTTTAATATTGTTAATTCTTTATAAGAGAAGAAAAACAATCTCTAATTATTACCTCTTGACCTGTTTGTTTGTAAAGAAATCACTGAAGAAAAAAAAAAAAAAGGAAAAAAAAAAAAAAACCCAACCCCAAATGCACACAGCTCGATTTACACTGGAACTGTTTCTACTCAAACCTTGCACCTGCTCTGTAAGGTGAGGTTTCATCTCGGCTCCGGCCACCAGGGTTAACTTTCTTTTTTAAAAAAAAAAAAAAAAAAACAAAAACACTCTGTTCTTGCTGTCTGTGTGTCTGTCCGTGTGTCTGTCTGCCCCCCAATCCCCTCTCTTGTCTGTGACTTCGTGTAAAGTGAGGAGTGTGGGTTTTTTGCGTCGTTTTGAGAGCCATTTTGCATCCTCCCGTGGCGTTTAGCGGTCGGGCGGTGCCGAGCTGTCGCGGGGCGGGCCGGCAGACTCGGGCCTGGTTCCCGGAGCCGTGTGAATGCGCAGCTTCCCTCGGCCGTGCGCTCGGACTCCGACCTCAGCCAGAGGTTACTGTCTGTCTCCAGAACTGTACGTTCCCTTTAACCAAACCCTTCAGCATTTAGAACCCGAGGCGGCGGGCGCTGCGCCGGTACCCTAAGGACTCTTGAGCTGCTGTAGCAGGACCCTGGTGATGGCCCACCCCGGCGGGCTGGCGAGGAGGTCGTAGCGACTGTGAAATGAACGGCCCATCACATCGGTAGGTACGTCCGCCCCGCGCTCCTCCCTGAGCGCTGCCGGCTCGCGGTTCCGAGTACGAGCCTCCCGTCCCTGGTAGCTGTGCAGGCTGCTTCTCAAGGACACTGAAATCAGCTCCGATTGCACTGACTCGCTCGCCCGCCCCTCCAACTGTAGCCACACATGCATCTGCCTCAGCGCTAAACCAAACAGCAGACAGCGGAGCAGTTTCAGACTGGATAAGGTTAGGAAGGGTGAGGGCAGGAGGAGAGGTTATCCCCTATGAGCAGGATTGCAGAAGAAGCCTTGTTTGTAGAGAAATGCCATCGCGAGATGGTCAAAACCGAGGAGGATCCGAGGCGGGAACGCTGACTATGTAGCATTTCTTACAGCACTTTCCATGCAAACATGTGCCCGGGAGGCGCAGGGCTTCCCTGGCTGGCTGGTAGCAAACATAGGAATCACTGCCTGGCTCTGAAACCTTCCCGGCTCAGAGGTGGCTGCAGCAGCTGTGGGGAAAAGAATTTAAAAAAAAAAAATAAATAAAACAAAAAAATGCAGTGCTCCAGCCGGTTGGGGAGAGGAGGCGACTGCTGTCGCAGCTCGAACGAGGAGGGGAGATGTTGGATACTCGAGGGCAAGTGGTGCTGGGGAGAGGCAGAGGTACGGAGCTGGTGCTTCTCGTCTGTGGCGCAGGGTTAATCGGTGGTACGCTGGCTTCAGAACAGATCTCTTGGTACTTCTCTGCCCCTTTTATTTGTTTGGTTTTGTATATTTTATTAGAAACGGACTGTAAAATAGCCACTTAGACACTTTACCTCTTCAGTATGCAAATGTAAATACAATGTAATATAGGAAATCTTTTGTTTAATATAAACCAAGGCTGTCGATTTCTGCTGTACATTATTAAAAGTTTGTTTTATTCACGTGAGGCGTTGGTGTCTGTCGCCGTTTGGTGCCGAGAGGGGTGGGAACCAAGCGGCGAGGCCTGGCAGAGCTCACAGCCCCCGGGGAAGCGCTTGGGGGGGGGCTTGGTTCACCCACAGCTGCAATAATCTTCCCCGGGGGGCCCTGCTCAGCAAATGTTCGTGTTGGATGTTCCCCTGAGGAGTGGAGGTGCAGCTTCCGCCACGCTCAGGAGGTGCCTTGGTAGGAGCAGAGGTGAGGTTTCCAACCCACGCAGGGGGGAACAGCTGAAATCGGGGCTCCCCCTGGGTGGGGGGGTGTGACAGGATCTGGAAGCAGGCAGGGGTGCGGTGGGCAGCCCACCCAAGCACCCCCTGGGCCTCTGCACACACCCGCCCCCCCCCCCCCTTCAAAGAAGGAGACGCTTTAGCCCCAAGTGCCCAGCATCCCGGCGCAGCCCTGTTTGTTCGGGGAGCAAGCGACGCTGCACAAGCTGCCCCCGCTAATTCTCCCTAATTAGAGCCTCCCGTGCACGGGCGCGTTGTGAACGGATCAAGGGGAAAATCCGCCAGGGCCTGGGGTCCCCCTTGGGCTCAGACTGGGGGGGGGGGCCACCATCTGCGCTCACCCCTCGGGTTTCCAGCTTTGTCTGCAGCCCCTGCCACGGCCCCGGGCAGCTCGCCTTGTCCTGGGAATCCGGCAGCAGCTGACGGGCGAGTGCACCGCTTTCCTAAAGCCAGAACTGTGTTTTACTCCTCTTTTAGGAAGCGTGACGGGAAAACGTGGAGAGCCTCTGCCCCGGCAGCCAAGTCATTACCTGGACTGCCAGATTTTGGGAACAGGATGGGGCGTTCTCTTTTCCCTGCTCAAGGGTTGTGGTTGGGTGCCCCGGGATGGGTGGTGGGCTCGTTCCTGTCCTTTCCCAAGCACTTCCACGCTGGAGCAGCACAGTTTGCCTCCTGGTAACCCCTGGGCAGCTGGGGGGGCGGGCGGCCTGGCTGTGATGCCAGCAGGATTGTTAGGAACGGAATTTTTTTTTTTTTTTTTTTTTTTTTTTTGGCAAATTTTAAATAAACATCTGGGCAAACCTCTCAATCCCAGCTGGAAAATTCCTGCTCCCTCCGGGTGCAGCGCAGCAGGGGGCTGCCTGGAGCCGTGCGACGTGGCTGCAGCGGACACCCCCTCTGCCTCCGGGAATTGTTCCTGCCCCCCGTGCCCCCGTACTCAGCACGGGCACGGCTCTTGCGGGAACGCTTGCCACCCGCCCGGCCGCCCACGCTTGGAAGCTCAGCCGGGGCCTCCGGCTGCCTCCGGCTTCTGCCTTGGACTAAATCCGGGGGGCGGGGGTTGAAAGGGCTGGGGGCTCCGGTAGGGCTCGGGCCGCGGCAGAGCCCGGCACCGCTTCTGCACCGGGGAAACCCACCCGGAAGGGCCGGGCACCCCCCCAGCCCCCCCCGCCCCATCCCCGGGACCCCCCGGGGCCCCCGCGCAGGGACCTGGGCTCCGCCCGGGGCGGGGCTTGCGGCCTCGGGGGCGTGGCTTCGCGCACAAGGGGCGTGGCTGGGCGTGGCTGGACGCAGAAGGGGCGTGGCTAGCCGCGGAAAGGGGCGTGGCTAGGCGCGGGGGGTGGGCGTGTTTCCCGGGAGGGGGCGTGCCCGGCGCTGGCCCCGCCCCCCGCGGGCTGATATAGCGGCGCGGCGCGCGGCGCGGCCCGGCCATGACCCTGCGGCGGCTGCGGCGGCTCCGGCCGAAGGAGGAGGAGGCGGCGGCGGCCCCGGAGCGCCCCGGCCCCGCCGACGTCTACCGGGCGCTGGCGGCCGCCGGCGGCACCCTGCCCCGGGTGCGCAAGGTAGGGCTGCCGGCAGCCCCGGGCGCGGGGAGGGCGGGGGAGCCCCCAGGGCGCCCCCGCTTCGTGCGCCGGGGGCCGGTGGGGGAACCCAGCGCCGCGACCGGCAGTGGGCTGGGGGGGGAAACCGGGGGTGCGGGGTGGCCGCGTCCCGCGCTGCCGCTGGTGCCTGCACCCCGCAGGGCTGCTCCGGCGTCTTCTCTGGGGCTCTCGTCCTGTCCCGGTGTCCCCGTGTCCCACCCCGTGTCCCCGTCCTGTCCCGGTGTCCCCGTGTCCCACCCCGTGTCCCCGTCCTGCCCGCTGACCTGGGGGGGCCTCTCCTGCCCCAGCACCTCCCCACCCCGGCCCCGTCCTGCCCCAGCATCTTCCCGGTGTCCCCATCCCGCTCCAGTGCTGTCCCCCGCCAGCGTCACGCCCTGCCCCAGCATCATCCCTGTGCCCCCACCCGCCCCCGTGTCCCCCCCCCAAGCCCCACGCGCTGTCCCGTTCCTCTCCATGCCACGCTCTGCAGCCTTCGGGGTGCAGGGACGGGCCCCCACCACAGTGTATGTGATCATGTCACCGGGACAGGCGTGGCCCCACAGCCCCCCCAGGCTCTGCCCCACAGGGAGGGCAGGGGGACAGGGCACAAGGCACCCCGGTGTCTGGTTTGGTGGGACGCTGGACGGTCTGCCACCGCGCCCCCAGGAAAGCCCCTCTCCGGCAGCGCTAGGGCTGTCACCGCCCCAACGCTCCCCCCGGCCCCACGGTGCTTCCTGAGCGTCGGGGGGAAGCAAGAGCGGAGCCGACATCCGGAGCAGAAGTGGCTTTCGTGGCCATGCTGGCGCAGGCTGGGTCACGTGTGGCAGCCTGGCTCCTGCTCGCCGGCCGAGGCCACCACCAGAGATATCCCTGAGTGGGCTGGGGTGTCTCACATCACCCCCCCGTCACTGGGGTGACGTGAGGGCCCGATGTGACAGGCGGCAACTTTTCCTATGGCGAACACACCCGATTCTGGTGGTTTTGCACTTAAACGCCTGTGGATATGTTCGAAACGGGCAGCCACAGGGCTGGTGACACCTGCGTGGCACAGAGCAGAGGGAGCCAGCGGCACCTGGCCGCCACCAAGATGGGCCACGTGCCACTGCCAAGGCACAGCTCACGGGTGACGCCGGCCGCACCGCAGCTGCGGGAGCCCAGTGGCCACGGAGGGGCATTTGGGGACAGCCCTGTCACCTCCTGCCCCGCGGCGAGGGTCCTGCAGTGCCCAGCCGGTCTCTCCGCCCGCCCACGCCTCCGCACCCTCCACAACAGGAACATTGTCTGGGCTGGGGCGGGGGGGGGATTTTGCATGAAAATACCCGACTTTGTGACCACAACAGGGCCCCTCTGTGCCCAGGGCCCCCCCGGAGCGTGGCATGGGGTGGGGTGCGGCGCAGGCTGACGTCAAAGCATGGGGCGAGCACGGAGCAGATGTGAGGGCGGCTTTGAGCACCGATAAAAGCCTCCTTATGCCCGGCCAGCTTGGGGGGGCCACGGGGCGGTGGGTGCACCCGGGTGCTGGTTCAGTGCCGGCTTGGCACGGTGCTCCCCTGGGGTTTGGTGGCACCCTGATAGGACAGGCTATTTCGGCTGTCCCTGGAGGGGGTGGCAGGGGGATGTCCCCCGCTGCCGGTGTCACCTGCTGATGGCTCTCCCTCTGCCACAGGGTGCAGGGTTCAGGTGGGCGTCCCCAAGCCAGTCCCCGGAGGAGCACAGGTAGGGACAAGAGCCTGGGCCCTGCTGATGGGGGGGGACACATGCAGGAATGGGGCTGGGGTTGGGGTCCCAGCGAGTCGGGGTGCAGCGCCCTGGGCATTGCTCTGCTCTGGACACCCCGTGGGGGCTGGAAATGGGGGTGATTTTATTGGGGAACCTGGGGCGGGTGAGAGCAATGATGGGGTGATAGAGCTGGGGGGGGCCCTGACACCCCTGGATCCCACGGGCACCCTGCCCGGCACCCACGGGCCAGGCTGCAGGGCTCTGGCCAAGGCCATTCTGGGGGAGGGGGGGTCCCGTCCCTGGGGTCCCAACCCTGCCCAGCACAGAGAAAACCCAACCCCTGCAGCAGCGTTCCCTTAGAGAAGTGCCCAAGGGGTCAGGGCTGGGGGGTGCCAGGGGGCTCTGCCTCGTCCCTGATCCCCGTGTCCCCCAGGAGGGTGGTGACGCTGGAGAAGAAGGCGGAAGAGACCTTCGGCTTCGAGATCCAGGTGGGTTCCGTGCCGAGCTGCGCCACGCCACGCCGTGCTCCCCACCCTTCCAGCCCGCCCCTTGCTTTGCATCGAGGGTATTTTTAAATTGTCTCTGAGCCAGGGTTTATTTTTAGCGGTGACGGAGCTGCCTGGTTACCGAGGCCTCCAGCAGCCGTGACAGTGGGGGCGGCTGGGGGGGCCCCACTTGGGGTGACGCCAACCAGGACAAGACCCCCCCTGGGGCCAGGGTGCTGCCCCCCCATCGCCCGGCAGCGATTAAATGCTGCAATTGCCGCACCATGGCTGCTGCCTGGGGGGGGGAGACCCTGGGGGTCAGGGAGTCCCCGTGCCCCTCACCGGCACCCCCCTGTTTCAGACCTATGGGCTGCACCACCAGGAGAGGAACAGCGTGGAGATGTTCACCTTCGTGTGCCGGGTGCACGGCGGGAGCCCGGCCGAGGCGGCGGGACTCAAGGCCGGTGAGCGCATCCCCAGGGGGGCCGGGGGGACCCCGACAGCGGGGACCGGCATCCCTGAGCCCGTTCCCCCCTGGCTCCAGGGGACACGATCACGGGGGTGAACGGGCTGAACGTGGAGGGCATCCGGCACCGCGAGATCGTGGAAATCATCAAGAGCTCGGGCAATGTGCTCCGGTGAGCTGGGGGGGAGGTGGGGGTGGGGTGGGGTGGGGGGTGTCCTGGGTGGCCCCAGCCCCCCACACTGATGGCTGCTGCCCCCCAGACTTGACACGCTCTACGGGACGTCCATCCGGAGGGCTGAGCTGGAGGCCCGGCTGCAGTACCTAAAGGTGAGGGGGGGCCTGGGGGGGTGGGGGGGGGAGCTGGGGACCCCCCACAGGGTCCTCACCTCCCCCCACCACCACCATCTCCTCTGCTTCCCTGCAGCAAACGCTCTATGAGAAGTGGGGGGAGTACCGCTCGCTGATGGTGCAGGAGCAGCGGCTGGTGCGGGGTGAGTGGGGGCCGGGGGGGACCTATGGGGCACCACCCGGCCCCCCCGACATCACCCTGTCCCCGTGTCCCCTGTCAGGCGTGGTGGCCAAGGACCCCAGCATCTACGACACGCTGGAGTCGATCCGCTGGTGCCTGCAGGGTGACGGGGGGCTGCCTGGCGGCTCCCCCCGTGCCAGCGCCTGCGGCAGCGATGACTCCCTCTACCAGACCTGCCTCTTCGCCTCTGCCGACTCGCTGGATGGGGACAAGGACAGGGATAAGGACGGGGACAGAGGGGGTCCCACGCCCCCGCCGCTGCGACCCCGGCCGGCCCTGGCCCGCAGCGCCAGCCTCAAGTGCAGCGGGGGGCCGGGGGCTGCGGGGCGCCTGTGGGCCCGGGCTGGGGACCCCGAGGAGGGGGCGGCTGCCCCCCGCAAGGGCCGGCACAGCAGCTTCCACCGGCGGCTGCTCAAGTTCATCCCGGGACTGAACCGGGCGCTGGAGGAGGAGGAGAGCCACCTCTAGCCGGGGACCTCACCCCCCCCAGACCTATTTATTTATTTATTGCAAGGGGCTGCGCTCCCCTCACTCCCCCCCACCTTCCCGTGGGCCACTGGAAGGAGCTCAGGGTCGGCCCTGGGGGTCCCAGCTCGGCCCCTCCCGGCCGTGGGGGTCCATGGCACTGAGGGACGGACGTGGGGGCTCTCCTCGAGGCGGCTCGCAAAGCCACCGCTCATCTCAGGAATCAGTGCCCTCCTCGCTGGGGGGCACAGGGGGGGCCGGTGTGTGTCCCCCGGCTCAGCGGGCCATGGGGGTCCTGCCCCCCGCCGCCCCCGGGGGCTTTTGTACTGCGCCGGCGCTCTTGGCGCTCACCAATACAGAGACTTTTTGCAGCAGCGTGTGGCTGTGACTGGGGGGGACAGAGCCCTGTGGGGACGGGGAGGGGCTGGCAGGGGGGGATGACACGTGTCCCCCAGGGAAGCCCACTGGGCTGCCCCCCCCCTCGGCCCCCATGCTGCCCCCTTTGCCCCTCCGCGGGCTGAACGGGCTCCAGACAGGAAGGCCTCGGGGTGACCTACGTCACCTTGGGCCCTGTGTGGGCTCCGGGGGATCCCCTGCGTCCCCCCACCCCCCGCAGCCCCCGGTGTTGTGGGCCGTGTCCCGGCGCTGCGGGGCCCTGGCCAGGCCCTTCCTGCCCCGTTTCCTGCGGCAGCCGGCGGGAAGCCGGTCCCACCCTGAGCCCTTCCGGCTGCGGGGGCCGGGGTGCCCACGGGGAGCGGGACAGGCACTGGGGTCCCCCCCTGCCCCATTGCCCCCCAGTCCCACCGAAGCATCCAGAGGCCTTGGAGGACACAGAGTCCCCCCCAGCTGCTGCAGTGAGCACCCACGGGTGCGCAGGTGTGGCCTTGCAGAAACGCTCTGTGCGAGCACTGAGAGGCCCCAGCGGTCTGCCCCAGGCTCTGTGCCTCAGTATCCCCTCAGGCTTGTGCACGTCCCTGTCCGGGCCATTGTGTGTTCGGGGAGCCCCGGCTCTGAGCTCCTGTACCCCACAGCCAGGCCCTGGGGTGTCTGGCCATAGCTCAGCCCCCCATGACCCCCTAGGGGGGGTCAGCAGGAGATTTTGGGGGTGAGAACCCAGGGGTGCAGGGGGTTGGGCTGTGCTGCAGTGGGGTGTGCGTGCTGCAGGGCTGCGTCTGCACGTGTGCGTGGGGCAGGGCCCGGGGGGGTGCGTGGGGTCCGGCCGGCTCCCTGCCGCTCTCCTGCCTTGTCCCCGTTCCAGGACAGCTCCGTGCTTGGACATTTATGGTCTGGCTGATGGGGCCGCGCTCGCAGCCCCGGCTCGCGGCACCCGCCCGCGCGCTGCCAGGGTCGGGGCACCCCGTCCCCGTCGTGGCCGTCACGGGACCCCCTGGAGCAGCTGCCACCCCACGCACAGCTTTTTTTAGCCCTGACGTGGGGCTGCGTGTGCCCGGGGCTGGGCAGGCGCCGGCTGGACACCGGGGTCACGCGTGGCACCGGCTGAGCCGGGCAGTGCCGGTGGGGCTGAGGCTGTGGGGTACGGCCCGGGCACGCCCCGGAGCAGCCTGTCATTACCGATAAATATAGGCCCAGGGCAGGGAGCCAGCGCTGGCCGTGAGCGCCCTGCAACCACCGCCTGGCCCACGGGCACCCTGCGATCCCCCGACGCCCACCCAGCCCATGTGCCCCCTGCGATCCCCCAACACCCACCCAGCTCCTGGGCACCCTGCAATCCCCCGACACCCACCGGGCCAGTGGGCTCCCTGCGATCCCCCGACACCCACCGGGCCAGTGGGCTCCCTCCGATCCCCCGACGCCCACCCAGCCCATGGGCACCCTGCGATCCCCCAACACCCACCGGGCCAGTGGGCTCCCTGCGATCCCCCGACACCCACCCAACCCCAACCATGTGGGTGCTGGGGGCAGTGGGAAGGGGCGGCTGGCGGCCCCTGTGTCCCCATGTCCTCACTAGGGTTTTGGGGTGGATCCGGCACCCCTGGGCTGGTGTGAGCTGGGGCTCCCCCCGTGCACCCCCCTGGCCTTGCTGGGGTGACTGGGCTCAGGTTTCCTCCCCCAGAGCCGGCCGGGCCCCGCGGCCTCTCCCGGGGTACAGCTAATCCCGGGTGCGGGGGCTGCCAGTGTCACCCTCCCGCCGCCACCAGCTCGGGCACAAAGCGAGGGGTGCGAGGGGGCTGCGAGCGGCGCCCCCGCTGGCTCCGGGAGCCTCAGCGGGTCCAGGACCCCCGGTCTGATCCTGCCCCGGGGGGCTCCTGGCCATGCCCCCGAGCTGGCACCGGCCGCAGCCCCCGGGCCGAGCCCCGGTACCGGCCGCGCCGCCGGCGGGGGTGCGGGGACCCCAGCGGGTCCTGGCCGAGCCTGGGGGATCCCCGCGGGGGCGGCCCCGGTGATGCCGCGGGATCCCGGGGACGTCAGCGGGCGGGTGTGACGTCACGGGGCCCCCGCCTGAGGCGGGCGGCGCGCGGGGCCGGAGCGAGGTAACGGGCGGCGGAGGGAGGCGGCGGCGCCCGGCCCCGGGCCGTCACCCCCGGTATCCCCGAGTCCCCCCGGGCTGCCGGGGCCGTGCCCCCCTCCCGGCCCCCTCCGGGGCCGGGCTTCCCCCCGCTCGCCGCTCCCGACGGAGCCCGGGGGGGGCCCGCGCAGCCGGGCAGGTTCACGTCGCCGGGTGTCCCGGCAGCTCCTCCCCGGGCCCGGGCTCGGCCGGGCACCCCCGGGCTCGGGGGGGGCTCCGCTCCCCGGCGGGGCTCTGCCGCTGCGGGGGACAGGGCTGGGGTGGCACTCACGGGGGGGGACACGGGGAGGGGCATTGCTGGTGGCACTAACGGGGGGGGCACTAACGGGGGGGACATGGCTGGAGTGGCACTAACGGGGGGGCATGAATGGGGGGGTCATGGGGAGGGGCATTGCTGGTGGCACTAACGGGGGGGGCACGAACGGGGGAGCATTGCTGGGGTGGCACTAACGGGGGGTACTAACGGGGAGGACACTGGGGGGGCACGAACGGGGGGGACACTGGGCTGAGGACATTTCTGGTGGCACTAACGGGGTGGGACATTGCTGGTGGCACTAACGGGGGGGGCACGAACGGGGGTGGAGGACATTGCCCGGGCCGCCCGACCGGGGAGAGGGCACCGGGACCGGGACCGGCACTTAAGATTCCCGGTTCGCCCCTGAGAGCGGGTACCGGGGCTGGGGGGGTACCGGAGGGTACCGGGGAGGGGGGGGGGGCTACGGGTCACGCCCCGCCCTCCCGCCGGCCCGGCCCGGCCCCGCACCGGCTGAGCTCATCTTTCCAGCCCCCGGGCCGCGTTCCCGGTGCTGGGCGCCCGCCAGCGGCCGCCGCTCTTTCCATCGCCCCGGCCAGGGTCTCCCCGCGGGGACCGGGCGGGGGGGCTGACACCCCCAGCCCCAGAGGTCGCCGGTGTCAGTCCCCCCGGTGTGACCCCGCGTCCCCCCATCCCGGGATCAGCCTCTCCGGGCACCGAGAGGGAGGAGACCGGGGGTACCGGCACCGGGGATGCTGAGTACCGAAGATACCGGCTCAGATGGGCACTGGGCGTAGCGGCAGCGAGGGGGCACCGGGGATGGGGGTAACGGGGACACCGGCACCGAGGGGGCACCGGGGATAACGGCACCGGAGATAGCGACACCAAGGAGGCACCGGGGATGAAGGCACCGGGGGATGCCAGCACCGGGGTACCAGCAGCGAGGGGACAACGGGCATACCGGCATCGGGAATACCGGCATCGAAGGGGCACCGGGGATGGGGTAGCAGCTATACCGGCACCGAGAGAGCACCCGGGGATGGGGGTACCGGGGATGGGGGCACCGAGAGGGCACCGGGGATGACGGCACCACGGAGGCACCGGGGACGGGGGCACCGGGGATGCCGGCCCCGGGGATACCGGCCCCCGGAGGGTCCCGGGCCCGGCTGCCGCCCCCGCCCGTCCCGGCGCCGACCCCGGGGCCTCCCTCCCCCCTGCCCCCCCCCCCCGCCGCCGGCGGCCCCGGGAGCCCCGGGAGGGGGGGGGGCGGGGGTCGCCCGCGCTATTTTTAGCCGGGGCCGCGCGGGTATTTTTAGCGCGGGCGCCGCGGTTGCGTCAATGGAACCCCGCGTGCGTCACGGCCGCGCCCCCGCCGGAACCGCCCCCCCCCGGGCCTTCTACGGCGCCGCCGTGCGTCACGGGCCCGCGCGCCGCCCCGCGCGTCACCGAGCGCTTAAGAGAAAGTAGTGGCGGGGCCGGAGCCCGGCGGAGCCCGCGCAGCGGCGGCGGCAGCGGAGCGGGAACCGGAGCGGGAACCGGAGCGCCGCCGCCCCGGCACCCGGGTACGGACGGCAGCGGGGACCGGGCGGGGGGCACCGGGGGCGGGATGTCCCGCGGGCACCGGGATGGTGCGCGGGGTCGGGATGTCCCGGTGGCACCGGGGGCGGGGGGAGAGCCGGAGTCGAGTGTCCCGGTGGCACCGGGGGGAACGGGGTCGGGTGTCCTGGTGGCACCGGAGGCGAGTGGCAGCGGGAGCCCTGCAAAGTGCACGGGGTCGGGATGTGCCGGTGGCACCGGGGGCTGAGAACGGCGGGCGTCCCGTAGAGTGCACGGGGTCGGGCGTCCCGGTTGGCACCGGAGAGGAGCGGGTCGGGCGTCCCGGTGGTACCGGAGGCGAGTCACAGCGGGAGTCCTGCAAAGTGCACGGGGTTGGGCGTCCCGGTTGGTACCGGGGGAGCCGTTTCGGGTGTCCCGGTAGCACCGGGGACTCGGGGCAGTGGGCGTCCTGCAAAGTGCGTGGGGTCGGGCGTCCCGGTGGCACCGAGGGGGAGCCGGGGCTTGCGTGTCCAAAGGACAGGCGAGTCCCGGCGAGTCCCGGCGCCACCGATGCAAGTTGGAGGTCGCGGTGGAAGGGACTGGGCAGTGCGCGGTGTGCGGGGCTGCCTCTCGGGGGCACCCGGTAGCACCGGGGAGAGCCGGGGGGGGGGGCGGGCCACACCGGGCGGGGGCCGGCAGGGTGAGGTGTCCCGGTCCCGGGGAGACCCCGATGCCGGGCTCCGGGAGGAGCCATGCGGGACCGGGAGCCTCAGGGCTACCCCGAGCTGTGCCGGTCTACGGGGCCGGGGCAGGGCTCGTCCCCGGTCCCAGGACGCCTCCCCCCCTCACTGGGTCCGGCTGGAGCCTGGGAGGGTCCTGGCCCCGGGGGCTGCGGGGGACAGAGCCACCCCCAAACCGGGCATCACCCCGGGAGCTCTCAGCAGAGCGGACACGGTGTGGGCAGCACCGGGGATGTGGCCGTGCAGGCAGCACCAGGGACATTGTGGTGCAGGCAGGACCGTGCAGGCAGCACCGGGGACATTGCGGTGCGGGCAGGACCGTGCAGGCAGCACCAGGGAAATTGCGGTGCGGGCAGGACCGTGCAGGCAGCACCGGGGAAACTGCGGTGCGGGCAGGACCGTGCAGGCAGCACTGGGGACATTGTGGTGTGGGTGGCACCGTGCAGGCAGGGCCCCCGCTGCCCACGCAGGCCTGGCAGCGGCTGCGTTTTGGCGGGGCGAGGCAGCAGGTGCCGGCAGGGAGGTGGGCAGTGTTACCCCCCCCAGCACTGCCGGCTGCTCTCGCCCACCCGCGGCCCAGGGCCCGGTGCCAGGGGCTGCCACCAGCCTGCGCAGGCAGCAGCCTCCAGGCCTGGGCACAGGCAGCTGCCTGCACTCCTGAACGAGGAATCTGCAATTACTGCCCAGGCCGTGGGCAGCGCTGCGGGAATGTGTGCCTGGGGGTTTCGTGGCAGGGGGGACCCCAAACGCCGCCAGCGAGCGGGTGAAGGCAAAAACATTTGAATATGGAAGCAACAGCTGTGCCGGGCGCTGCCCACTGCTGCCGGTCAAACCCCACGCGGGGACCGCGGGAAGGGCCGAGGCTTTGCATAGCCCGGCGGGGCTTTGCAGCCAGGATTTGCATGTGGGCGAGGAAGGCTGCTGCCAGCAGAGCCGGCGTCCCCTGCTGCCATGTCCCCAGCGCAGCCTCGTGCCCCTGGCCGCGCGTGGCAGCCAGGGAGTCACCGAGCTCACCGGGACCCGGCACAGCCCTGCTCCCCGGCAGACCCCACCTGGGCACTTGGAGTGGGCAGGGGGCCTGTGCCACCCCGTGGGGGCCAGGGCTGGCCCCATGCTGGGTATTTTTAAACCCGGCTCCCCGGGTGGGTATCGGCTTTCTGGGCGCCGGCAAAAGCTGCCCGGACTTGGCTGGGGGAAGCCGGGGGCCGGCGGATGAGCTGGCAGCGGTGCCGTGCCGGGGCTGTGGCGGCCGGGGGCCAGGCGCGGCGTGACCTTTAAAGGTCTGCGAGATGAATTACATTATCGTCTTGCCATCGGGGTCACTCCTGGCTTGGTTTTCAGCTGGACCCGGGACTCCTGTTACGTCTTATATGCGGGGCCGGCTCTGTGCCGTGGTGCCAGGGGGCTGCAGGGAAGGGGGGGGGGCTCCTCTCCCCCTTGCAGCCAGCAGGTCTGGCTGCGTTTGCATTTCCAAAAGGCTCTGAAAGGGGGGGGGGGGGGGGGAGTCGGACCCTAGAACGCTGGTTCAGTCCCAGCTCCGGCTTCCCCTGGCCAGCCCGGGGCTCGGGAATCCACCGGCCGCATTCCTCCCTCCTTCCCTTTCGGCAGCTTTGCTAAGCCAGCATTTTGGGGAACGTCCTTTGCGCCTATTGGCTGTGGCCTGACCTTTCCCAGGGACGGCGGCGGCCACCGCTGGGTAGCCAGCGGCTCTGGTGGTCCGGCTCTGGCCCCGGCCGCCTGCGAGGGGGTCCCCGGGAAAGCCCCCACGGTTCTCGCCCCATCTCCATCCTCTGCCCAGGCCGGGGGGGCTGCGGGGGCGGGTGGGGTGGTCAGGGTCCCCGCTGACGCCCCGCTCTGCCCACAGAGATGCCCTGCATCCAGGCGCAGTACGGCACGGTGGGCGCCAGCCCCTGCGAGCGCTGCCCGGCCGAGCTGCTCAGCCCCGAGGGCGGCCGCTTCCCCATGGAGGTGGCCGGAGCAGACCTGGCGGCCGCCCCCGCCCTGCCCAGCTTCAGCACCTTCATGGAGGGCTACGCCGGCGAGTTCGACGCCTTCCTCTACCAGCTGCCGGCCGGCAGCCAGCCCAGCGCCACCGCTGCCTTCAAGCTGGAGGACTTCCAGGTGTACGGCTGCTACCCCGGCGCGTTTGGCGGGCAGCCGGATGAGACCCTCTCCTCCAGCGGCTCGGACTGTTACGGCAGCCCCTGCTCCGTCCCCTCGCCCGCCACGCCGGGCTTCCAGCCGCCCCAGGCTCCGGGCTGGGAGGGCTCCTTCGGGGCGTACTCGACTCCGCCGAACTACGAGGGCGGGCGGCCCTGGGCTGAGCCGGCCAAGGGCAGTGGGTCGCAGCCCCCCTTCTTCACCTTCGGCCCCCCCGCCTCCAGCCCCGGCGGGTCCCCCGGGCCGCTGAAGGGGCAGCCAGGCCCCTCGCCCCGCCTGGACCCGCGGCTGCTGGACACGGACGCCTTCGCCCTGGCCCAGGGCTCCCCCGGGGGCTTCACCGGGCTGCCCCTGGCCCCCGCCTCGCCGCTGCTGGAGGGGCCGGCGCTGGCCCCCGCCAAGGCTCGCAGCCCCGGGGCGGGCGAGGGCCGCTGCGCCGTCTGCGGGGACAACGCCTCCTGCCAGCACTACGGCGTGCGCACCTGCGAGGGCTGCAAGGGCTTCTTCAAGGTAAGGGGACCCCCCCCCAGCCCCGCCGCCGGGATATTCCCGCAATGCTTTGCAGCAGCGGGAGGATGCTGCCTGTCACCCCGGGGAGGGGCAGGGCAGGGAGTGTGGCCCCGGGAGCCCTCCCCGCGGATGCGGAGCCGGATGCTGGGCTGGAGCGGGAGGCAGGGGAGGACAGAAGGGCTTTTGTTCGGTGGCTCGGCGCCCCGGGCTGAGCTCGGGCTGCTCCTTCCCCGCCCGCAGCGCACGGTGCAGAAGAACGCCAAGTACATCTGCCTGGCCAACAAGGACTGCCCCGTGGACAAGCGGCGGAGGAACCGCTGCCAGTTCTGCCGCTTCCAGAAGTGCCTGGCCGTCGGCATGGTCAAAGAAGGTACCGTGGGGGTCCCGTCCCGGGGTTGGGGGGGGCGTCCCAGCAGGAGTGGGGGGGGGACCGTGCTCTGCAGCCCGCCTGGTTGAGGACAGGCGCACTCATTGCACGTCCCTCGCCCCGCAGTGGTCCGGACCGACAGCCTGAAGGGGCGGCGGGGCCGGCTGCCCTCCAAGCCCAAGCAGCCACCAGACACGTCCCCCGTCAGCCTCATCACCTCCCTGGTGCGGGCGCACATTGACTCCGTCCCCAGTGCCACCAAGCTCGACTACTCCAAGGTAGGGCCGGTCCCACCGCGCCGCCCTCCCCGGGGCTGTGCGGGGGCCGGGGCCTGACCCCCCATCCCACGGCAGTTCCAGGAGTCAGCGCCGTGCCAGTTCGAGAAGGAGGACTCGGTGGACGTACAGCAGTTCTATGACCTGCTCACCGGCTCCATGGACGTCATCCGCAAGTGGGCCGAGAAGATCCAGGGCTTCGCCGAGCTGCCCAAGGAGGACCAGGACCTGCTGCTGGAGTCGGCCTTCCTCGAGCTCTTCATCCTGCGCCTGGCATACCGGTGAGCCCCGGCACAGCGCGGCGCAGTGGGGAGCCCCAGGGCCGTACCGGGGAGGGGGGTGACACCTGGGTTGTGCCTGCAGGTCCAAGCCGGAGGAAGGAAAACTCATCTTCTGCAATGGAGTGGTGCTGCACCGCCTGCAGTGCGTGCGGGGCTTCGGCGAGTGGATCGACGCCATCCTCGAGTTCTCCCAGAGCCTGCACCGCATGAGCGTCGACATCCCCTCCTTCTCCTGCCTCGCCGCCCTCGTCATCATCACAGGTGAGACCCCCCCCCAACCTGCGTCCCCACCACTGGCCCCTTCCCCACCCTGTGGCCGTCACTCTGGCCTCACACCTCTGTCCCCCCCCTTCCTCCCCCCCCAGACCGGCACGGGCTGAAGGAGCCGAAGCGGGTGGAGGAGCTGCAGAACCGCATAGTGGGCTGCCTCAAGGACCACGTGGCGGCAGCGGGGGCCGAGCCCGGCCGCCCCGGCTGCCTCTCCAAGCTGCTGGGCAAGCTGCCCGAGCTGCGCAGTCTCTGCACCCAGGGCCTCCAGCGCATCTTCTACCTGAAGCTGGAGGACCTGGTGCCACCACCGCCCATCGTCGACAAGATCTTCATGGACACACTGCCCTTCTGAACCCCCGGCCCCTCATCCCCGCGGGGATGCCCGGGTCACCCCCAGGGACGCCTGGGTCCCCTCGGGGATGCCCAGGTCCCCCATGTGCCTTCACGGTGCCGGACGCAGATGCACAGCGGCCCCGGTGCCTTTCACCCCCCGGGGGGGGCATCGCCGGCACGGCGCTCCCCTTCTCCCCTGTAAAAATGCCCCCGTTGTAAATAGCGAGCGGCCAGATCCTGTACAGAGTGAGGAGCGCGGGGGCGAGGAGGGGGCTCTAACCCCCCCCCCCCCAGCCTCGTCCCCCTCCCCTTTATATTTTTTCTTTTTTTTTTTTTTTTTCTCTTTTTTGGCCTTTTTCTGTATATAAACTTGTACGTACACCGAGAGCTGCCCAAAGGCCCCGTTTCTCCCATGCGTCTCCCCCCTAGTGATATCATCTATATTTAATACGTGGTGATTTGGAAAGGGGGGGGGGAAGGGGGTGGCAGAGCGCCAGGGTTGGGGACAGCCGGGGTGGGGACAGCCGGGGTGCCGGAGCCGCACGTTGCCCATGCCGCTGCCCTTGAACTGTCACTCACCCCCGCGGTGGCGGCTGCCGCGGCCCCGCACCTGTCCCCCGCCTGATTTATCCTCCCCAAAATAACTGGGAAGCGTGACCGGGTCCCCCCCTCCCCGTGTCCCTGGGGACGCGGCCATTGGCACGGTCAGCCCTGGCTGGGTGGTGTGGGGAGAGGGGGACGGTGTTTGGGGTCCCTGTCCCAGCCGGGGTCTCGGGGTGCTGGGGACAGGGTGGAGGGGTCCCCGTGCGTGGCGGGGGATGCCGGGCTGGCGCAGTCCCCTGGTTTGTCCCCTTCCTCCAGCTGGGGACAGCCTGGCCCCAGAGCAAATGTTAATGGGGACACCAAGGGCTGGTGCTGAACAAGGGCCACATTGAGGTGCTGGGCCGGGGGGGCCCCGCGGCACTGCACAACAAGGGCCCCTCTGTCCCCCCCACCGCCCGCCCCCGCCATGGGGAGAGCACTGACGCACGGCGGGGCCGCGGCCGGGGGGCCAGGAGGACGTCACACAGCGGGGACGGGGTGGCCTACCGGCACGGCACGGCTCAGCTCCGGCTGTGGGGCAGGAACAACCACGCCGTGCCGTGGGGCAGGAGTGGCTGTGCCATGGGGCAGGAATGGCCGTGCTGTGGTGCTGGAGTGGCTGTGCCATGGGGCAGGAATGGCCATGCCGTGGGGCTGGAGTGGCCGTGCTGTGGGGCTGGAGTGGCTGTACTGTGGGGCAGGAGTGGCCGTGCCGTGGGGCTGGAGTGGCCATGCCATGCTGTGCCATGGGGCAGGAATGGCCGTGCCATGGGGCAGGAGTGGCCGTGCCGTGGGGCAGGAATGGCTGTGCCATGGGGCTGGAGTGGCCGTGCCATGGGGCAGGAAAGGCTGTGCCGTGCCGTGCCATAGCAGCTGCCTGTCCCAACATCGGTCACCGTGCCAAAGCCACCAGGGAGAGCAGCCCCTGGCCCCCAGGGCCACCGGCTGGGTCAGAGCAGCGCTGGGGGGGTCCCTGTCCCCTCCCTGTAGCGCAGGGCTGGCCTCTGCCCCCCTTGTCCCCAGCCCCAGCCCTGTCCCCAGCCCTTGGCAGGGGCTGCTGCAGGAGGGATGGGGACGATGGTGCCAGCAGGGCCAGGTAAAAATAGCCCCACGGCCGGTCCCGGCCACACTGGTGCCCCCGGGGCTGCACGGCACAGACACGTGTGTCACGGCGTGTGCCCAGCCCTGCGCTCGGTGACATGCCACAGCCCCAGCCCTCCCTGCTGCTTACACCAGGACACGCATCCCCACAGTGGTGGGGGTGGCCCGGTGCCAGTGCTCCAAATCCCAGTGTCCCCATGTCCCCGTGTCCCCCAGTTCCTTATTTCTCTGTGTCCCCCTGCCCCACACGTCCCTGTCTCCAGTATCCCCTGTGTCCCTCTGTCCCTTATGTCCATATGTCCCCATTTCCCCCCTTTCCTTACATCCCCGTGTCCCCCACGCCCCTGTGGTCCCATGTCCTCGTGTGCCTGCCTTCCCCATGTCACCATATCGGTGCCCCCGATGTCCCTGTGTCCCCCATGGCCCCTGCCCATGTCCCGTGTCCCCTGCTCCCATGTAGGTCCTCCCGTTCTCTCCTTGTCCCCTGTTCCCGTCTCCGTCCGTCCCCGCCCCGTCCCGGGACACGGCACTGCAGTACCGCCGCGGAGCCTCCCTCCCCCAGGGGGCGCTGTGCGTTCGGAAGCGCCCCAAGGAAGTGAGCCGCTCTGCGCCGCGGTAGGGCCAGCTCTGTGGCGCCCCGTCCGGGAATGAACCAAGTGGGCAGCGGTGCGGGGGGGGGGCAGACGACGACGGCGACGGACGAGCCGCGGAACGGAGACGGCGATTCCGCCGCCGGGGCCGCACCGCGTCCGAGAAAAAAGTGGAGGGTCAGAGCGTTAACAGAATGGCTGCATTGGCGGGAGGCGCCGCCGCATCGGTAGATGGTGTGTTTCGACACCCCCCTTAGGCAGATGGGCTGCTCCACTTCCCTCCTCCCCGCTGTCAGATGGTCGGGCCCGGGCGGTGAGTGCGGCCCCGGCCGCGGCGGCGAGGGGGCCCGGGAGGGGGCGAGGGGCCGGGACCGCGGGGGCGAGGGGGCGAGGGGGCCCGGGAGGGGGCGAGGGGGCCGGTACCGCGGCAGTGAGGGGGCCCGGCGCCCCGGGAGGGAGTGAGGGGGCCCGGGACCCTGGGTGAAAGCAGCCGGGGGCTGAGGGGGGCCGGGACCCTTGGGGGCGAGGGGGGCCTGGGGCTCTCCGGGGACGAGTGGGGTGGGGTGGGGGGGCCCAGACCAGGCCGTCGGGGTCCCCGTGGGGTATTGGGGGGCCCAGACTGGGACCCCGGAGCCCTGTGAGGTGAGGGAGCCCGGACCGGGACGCCTGGGTCCCCGGGGGGTGGGGGGTTGGGCGGCTACCCGGGGCTGTTGCCCGAGCAGGGGCACAACTCACACACCCCCCACCCCCAACGCCCTTCTTTCCCCGCAGGATCCGCTGTTGTGCCCCCCCCGGCGCTGCCCCCGCCATGAACTGCCGCGCGGAGGTGCTGGAGGTGTCGGTGGAGGGCCGGCAGGTGGAGGAGGCCATGCTGGCTGTGCTCCACACCGTCCTGCTGCACCGCAGCACCGGCAAGTTCCACTACAAGAAGGAGGGCACCTACTCCATCGGCACCGTGGGCACCCAGGACGTGGACTGTGACTTCATCGACTTCGCTTATGTCCGCGTCTCCTCCGAGGAGCTGGACCGGGCCCTCCGCAAGGCCGTCGGGGAGTTCAAGGTAAGGAGCCCCACAGGGACCCTGCAGGGCTGAAACTGGGAGCTTAAAAACCTGCAGGCTCTGCCACGTCCTCGCCTGCGAGGGGAAGGTCAGTCCCTGGCCCCCCCCCCGAGCCAGGCCACGTGCTCTCTCGGCAGGACGCACTGCGCAACTCGGGCAGCGATGGAATGGGGCAGATCTCCCTGGAGTTCTACCAGAAAAAGAAGTCGCGCTGGCCCTTCTCGGATGAGTGCATCCCCTGGGAGCTGTGGACCATCAAGGTGAATGTGGTGAACCTGGCTAATGAGCAGGAGCGGCAGATCTGCCGGGAGAAGGTGGGCGAGAAGCTCTGCGAAAAGATCATCAACATCGTGGAGGTGATGAACCGCCACGAGTACCTGCCCAAGATGCCCACCCAGTCAGAGGTGGACAACGTCTTCGACACCAGCCTGAAGGACGTGCAGCCCTACCTGTACAAGATCTCCTACCAGATCACGGACTCCCTGGGCACCTCGGTCACCACCACCATGCGCCGGCTCATCAAGGACACCCTGGCTCTGTAGGGCTGGGTGCCACCGAGGCAGGTTCACCCCACGTGATGGCACCTCTTTGGCACAGCCCCTGGCTCTTTGGGACAGCGTCTCTGCTTGGATCCTTCCTCTCCGCCTCCAAAAAGCCTCTACAGGGAGCTGGACTTGGCCTGGCCCTTAATTAGGAGGTGCTGCTGGTTTGGTTTGCACCACAGGGCGCTCGCCCGTCACGGAGAACCGGCTGGGTGGCTCCCAGGTTGGCTGGGGGGGGGTGAGTCCTCAGGGCGGGAGCTGCTGGTTGGCACGTGCAGCACCGGCACTGGCTCCGTGCTGGGCTCGTGGGGATGGGCATGACAGGTGGGGACGGCGTCCGAACCCCGTCTGGCCCGGGCCTGAGGCTGCTCACCAGCTCACTGTGTGGCACGGGCAGCACCAGCTCTGTCCCCTGTCACCACGTGTCCCCCTGGCGGCACCCCCGTCCCTGGGACTGAGCCTGGAGATGAGCTCGCTGCCTCCTCTGGGGCAAAAATAAAGTATTTCTCCTTCCACAGGGAGTCCCGTCACCTCCTGGCTGTTGATGGGGCCGGCGTCCCTGGGGTGGGGGCAAGCGGGCGCCGAGCCTGAGCTGGGCCACCCCATGGTGTCCCCGTGCCGTGGGGCTCACCAGCTGGGGTGGGAGGGGGGGGCCATCAGCCGGGCACTGGCTTCTCAGCAGGGTGAGGGGGGCCGCGGGTGCGGCTAAGACGGTCCCTGACATCACTTAAACCCTCCCTGTCTGTCGCTGCCGCCCCGCGCGCCCGCACTCTGCTCCTGGGAGGAAGAGGAGGAGGAGGAGGAGATGAACGCCAGCGCGCAGGCCAGTGCCTGGTGGGGGGACATGCTGGTGGCTGAGGCCGCCCAAATCGCCGTTGTCTTGGTGCTCTGCCTCGCCGTCGCCTTCGCCGTCTTCTTCCTCGGCTGCAACCTGCTGCTGCAGGCGGAGAGCCTGGCGGCAGCCCCCGCACAGGGGGAGCGGCGGCCGTCCTGCGAGGCAGAAGGGGCCGCCGAGGGGGCGTAGGGACCCGCCTGAGCCCGGCAGATGGACGGACAGACGGACGGATGGATGGACAGCAGTGTCTTTGCCTGCAGCATCTTCCATGGCACTTGGGGACGGAGCAGGATGGCGCTGGGGGCCGCAGCGTCCCCAGCTTGTCCAGATGGATTAAAAGGCAACGGGGCCAGCGGAGCCGCTGGGGGGGGGGCTGGTCCTGGGGCCGGGTCTGGATCTGACCACGGGCGCGGCGGCGCTGGTAATCCCCCCCAAGAGGATTAGGGGAAACTTTTATTCCTTGTTCTAGGGTTAATCCCTGGGCTGGCGGGGCAGGCACCGCTCGTGGCTCAGGGAGGGTCTGGGGCCACATCCTGCCCCCTCAACCCCCTTGTACCCTGGCAGCAGAGATGCCAGGGCCAAATCCTGCTGCCCCAAACCCTCTGCCCTTCTCCCAGGGATGCGGCAGCCGCATCCCGCGCCTCCCAGCCCTTTAGACCCTGCTGGCAGAGACGCAACGGCTGCATCCTGCCCCCAAACCCCTGCTCGCAGGGGGTCCCGTGCCCCCTCCTGCCCCCTCTGCTCTGCCCCAGTGAGGCTCAGGCCTGATCCTGCCCCTCCACCCCTTTTGCAACCCCCCAGACCTAAGTTGCTCCCAGTCTCCCACACTTGGGTGAACTGGGGCCACCCCACCCTGGAGTGGGGCTGGCAATGTGGGGGGGGGCTTCACCACCACCACCAAAGCGGCCCCTGCCCCAAGTCTGGACCCCCAGGTCCCCCCTGTGCCCCCCCACCCCCCCCCAAGCAGGCAGCAGCTGTGTAAAAGATTCCATATATTTCACATGTACAAAAAGTCACTGGGAGAGGGGGGAATCCGCGGTGGGGGGCACCATCCTGCCACACCCCCCCACCCCGGCCTGGCTTTGGTCCCTTTTTTTAGTTTTTGGCAATTAGTGTTCACATCAGTGGTCAAAGTGACGAGCGCGGGATGGGGGGGCCCCATGGTCCCCACAGCAGAATGGGGGCTCTGGGGTGGTGACATACACACACCCCCTCCGCCCCCCCCACCCCGGAGGTGAGGGGACCGCGCTGGGGAGGGGGGCACCCCATGGGTCAGCCACTGCCGGTTGGGCCCCCACTGCAGCTGGGGGCAGGATTTGGCCTCTGCTGCAGGCAGCCTGGGGGGGGGGGGTGTCCAGGCCACAAGTTCCCCCCCCCGCCCTGCACCGGGGGGGGACGGACAGGGTGGCCCCCTGCGAGCCTGGGCGAGGATGGTGGCACGGGATGTTCCTGCACGGTGCAGAGCTGGGTGAGAAGGGGAAACTGAGGCAGCCTGACTTCCCCCCTCACCCCGGGGCAGCCCAGGGTCCTTACCCTCGCTCGGCTACAGGCGGATCCACCTGCGGGCTGTGGGATGGAAGGGACAGGGTCAGGGGACCCCGGCCTGGGGAACCGCCCCGGGTGACCCCAGCGGGGCCAAAGCAGCTCGGGACCAGTCCTGCAGGCACTGGGCTGGGATCCAGTATGGCACTGGGACCCTGCACTGGGATCCAGTATGGCACTGGGACCCCACGCTGCTGCAAAGACACCCCCCTCATGCTGGTAACCCAGTCTTGCACCCAGATCCTTCCTGGGATCCACCCTTGCACTGGGATCCGGTGCCAGAATCCTGTGCTGAGATCCAGTATTGCACTGGGACCCCCCCACTGCAGCACCGGCCCCGTGCTGGCAAGGCAGCCCTGCACCAGGACTCCCCCCCGGGACCCAGCCTCACATCAGGCTCCTGTGCTGGGACTCAGCCTGCAGTGGGATGTGGGCTGGGATCCAGTGTCGGGCTGGGACCCTGCTCCGCATCAAAGACCCCTCCCCATGCCGGAAACCCAGCGTGCACTGGGATCCTGGGCCAGGACTCTACTGGGTCCCAGCCTTGCACCAGGATCCTGGGCCGGGACCTTGTGCCAGAACCCCAACACGGCACCGGGATCCTGGGCCGGGACCTTGTGCCAGAACCCCAACACGGCACCGGGATCCTGGGCCGGGACCCAGCCTTGCAGCAGGATTCGGTGCTGGGATCCTGCGCCAGGATTCTGTGCTGGGACCCAGCCTTGCAGCAGGATTCGGGGCTGGGATCCTGCACCAGGATTCTGTGCTGGGTCTCAGCATTGTACTGGGATCCTGTGCCAGGAACCAGCCTTGCACTGGGATCCTGTGCTGGGTCCCAGCCTTGCAGCAGGATTTGGTGCTGGGATCCTGTGCCAGGATCCTATGCTGGGACCCAGCCTTGCGCCGGGCTCCCACACCAGGACCCTGCTCCACTCCGAGGGACTGGGGGGGGTGCTGACGTGCGGGAAGGGGGCGTGCAGGAGGGGGCATGCGGGGCCGGGGGGGGAGCGGGGGGCTCCGGGGGGGGCCGGGCATGCAGGCGGTACCTGGGGGCTAGCAGCTGGACTCGTCGTGGTGGGACGGGTCGCAGAAGAAGCGCGAGCCCCGCTTGGCGGTGCGGGCCGTGAAGGGGACGCTCTTCAGCGCTGCAGGGGGGCACGGGCAGGGGGGGGACACGGACGGACAGGGAGACGTCAGCTCCCGCATGCAGGCAGGAGCCGGGCGTCTGGGCGGGGGGGGCAGCGGGGGCCGTACCGGTGATGATGTCCTCGATGGTGCCGTCCTTGCCCTCGTAGACGGGGCGATGGTCCTTGGCCTGGCGCCGCCGCAGCTCCGCAATCAGCTCCTGCTGCTGCCACTTGTTCCGCTGCGAGGGAGGCACAGGGGGCTCAGCCTGGGGACACGGCTGTCCCCTCCGTGTCCCCCCCCCCCACAGCTGACCTGCATGGCCACCCATGCTCACCTTCTCCTGCTTCTTAGCCTCCTGCGCCAGCAGCTTCTCCCGCATCACCTCCTCCTGCTTCTTCCGCGTCTCGTTCTCCTGCTCCGCGTCCTGCCGGGGCGAGGGGGTGGCGGTGGGAGCCAGCTCCCCCCCCAGCCCCCACATCACCGGTGCCACCGACCCCCCCCCCCCCAGCATGTTCCCCCCCCAGCCCCTCCTCACTTTGTAGGAGCGGATGAACCGGACAAACACCGGGAAGAAGACAGACGGGGGGGTCGTCTTGGGGCTCTCTCCGAAATACCGCACCACGGTGTTGTAGGCGTCCTGGAACAGGGCATGGGGCGGTCACCGAGGGGCTGCGCGTCCCAGGGCTCCTGGTGGCCTCCTGGCATGAGGGGGGTGCCAGGCAAGGCGCGCACGAGGGCTGTGCAAAGCAAGACGGGCGTGCACGAGGAACATGCAAAGCAAGGCAAGCGTGCAAAGCAAGGCAAGCGTGCAAAGCAAGGCGTGCACGAGGAGCGTGCAAAGCAAGACGTGCAAAGCAAGGTGTGTGCAAGGGCCGTGTGAGGCCCAGCCGCCCCGCAGCCCTCACCTCGGCCGTCCGTGCGTCCTTCTGCAGCCGCTCCAGCTTGCCCTCGCTGGCGGCCAGGAAGGCGCGCAGGACGCTGTTCTCGTGCAGCCCACACTCGCGCCGCAGCAGCTCCATCCCCCGGCCCAGCTCCTTCACGTCCAGCAGCACGTTCTCCAGGGACACTGCAGGGACACACGGATGGGTCAGGGGACCCATGGCGCCGGGGGATGGTGAGCTGGGGGGGGGGGGGTGCGGGGATGGGGGGGCACCTGCGGCCGCCTTCTCCACGAAGTGCAGCTCCTGCCAGAAGGTCGCCAGCTCGGGGTACTTCTCCCGCACCGTCAGCGCGATGAAATGCAGCAGCGTCATCTTCCTGTCCGTTGACTTGGTGTCCAGGAGCTGTAGGGTGATTTGGGGGTGGGTCAGGGCTGTGGGGTGGGACGCCCAGGAGCCCACACAGTCCCAGGGACTGGGGAGGGGGGGGGGGGCCCGGGGGTGCCCACCAGGTCCAGGCTCTGCAGTTTGAAGCCGTAGACGGCGCCGCGTTTGCTGCTGTTCATGTAGTTGCCCAGCGCCAAGATGATCTGCAGGGGAAAAGCACCGGGGATGGGGGGGTCAGGGAGGAATGAGACCCCCCACGGGACCCCCCCCACCCGGCTACGGCAAGGATTGAGGCCACGACTACGACCCAGCTGGTCCCCACGTCCCCTGGTGTCCTCCACGCTCACCTCCAACATGTGCTTCAGCTTCTGGGAGGACTTGACGGAAGCTGAGGCCGCAATGATGGCATTGAGCTGCTGCAGGGGGACAGGACAGGGGGCGCTCAGCCGGGGTGCGGGGCCCAGGAACCCCTGCTGGGTGCAAGCTCCCCCCTCCCCAGCTCCATACCGGTGTCAGCATCTGGAGGTTTTCGGCGAAGTTGCCGAGGAAGGCCATGATGGCCATGCGCTGGGGCAGCCGCTCCACCTTGCTGAACTGCAGCATGAAGCGGTCCTCGTCCGCCAGCTCCTCCAGTGGCTTGCGCTCCCGCTCGTACTGCCGCAGCGCCTTCACCTCCACCTCCGTCGGCAGGAACCGCATCAGGCACTCCACGAAGTCCACCGGCAGCGTCGCCAGGTCGAACCTGCCCCACGCCCACACCGTCAAGGACCAGCCCCCCACTGCGCCCTGCCTGGACCCCTGCACCCCAACCAGAGCCCCTGCACCCTGCCTGGACCCCTGCACCCCAACCAGAGCCCCTGCACCCCAGACAGCTCCCTTGCAATCTGTCTGGCCCCCCTGCACCCCAACCAGCCCCCCCTGCACCCTGCCTGGCCCCCCTGTACCCCAACCAGCCCCCCCTGAAACCTGCCTGGACCCCCTGAACCCTAGACAGCCCCCCCTGAACCCCAACCAGCCCCCCCCTGCACACACACACCCGCCCTCCCACTTCACCCTGGTGTGGGGGCACGCACGTGTGGATGGCCCTGCAGATCTCCTCGGCGCTGCGGCCCGCCTTGCGCAGGGTGATGGCCAGGTTCTTGGCACGGTTGGCCTCCAGCAGCGTCACCTTGCTGGCCGCCTTCTGCGACGCCTTGCTCTTGGCACAGACAAGGTCGAGGGCCGGACCCTGTGCCTTGGTCTTGAAAAGCTCCTCAAAACGCTCCAGGTCAAGGTCCTGGCGGGACGGGGAGGGGGGGGGCTCAGAGGTGGCACCAGCAGCAGCAGGCGCCCACCCAGCCCTTCAGGCTGGGGGTCCCGAGCTCACCTCCAGCACCCGCTCATCATCCAGCTCGCTGAACACCGTCCCGCTGATCTGGTTGGGCTTCAGCGCTGTCCAGTTGAAGACGGGCAGCCGGAACTTGGTCTTGATGGGCTTCTTGATCCGGATGGCTGCCAGCGGGGCAGGAGCCAGCTCAGCCCCCGCCGGGGCAGGGGGACGTGTCCTGTGCCCACCCGGAGCCACCCCAGTCCTCTGCATCGGTCCCCAGGCCGTCACCATCCCCTGGGCCACCCCGTGCCCGTGCCATGGTCCCCACACCCATCCCTTGGCAATAGCAACCCCGACACCCTGGTGTCTGCAACCCTTCCTCTGTCCCTGTCCCCAGGCCCTCCCTGTCCCCACGGTCCCTGCACTGTCCCCGTCCCCATGGTCCCCACGCCCTCCCCACCTACCTGAGAGCCCAACGGTGAGAGCGATGGAGGGCGAAGCCCCCGGCAGTGGCGGGGCTGGGGGGCACTTGCCTGCAAAAGGAGGAGGGGGTAAGAAAGCACCCCAGCGGGCGTGGTCCAGTTTTGGGGACCCCCCCAGCTGCAGGAGTGCCCCAGCACCAGGGACACCCCAGTTTTGGAGCCTGGGGATGCCCCGCGACTCCCCCATCCTCACCTGGGAGCGGGGGCGCAGGAGGTGGCAGGGGGGGAGGTGGGGGGGGCGGCGGGGGTGCAGCTTCCACGGGGGGCAGGGCCGGGAGCCGCAGGGCTTCCTCCAGGGGCTCGGGCTCGGGCTGGGGGGGGGGCTCGGTGCCCAGCCCGGGGGGCGGCTCGGAGCCGTAGCGCCGTCGGAAAGCCTCGTCCTTCTCCTTGATCAGCCGCCGCAGCGTGTGCACCTGGTGGCTCGTGTGCTCATACGTCTCCTGGGGACGGCGAGCGTCAGGCCGGGGGGGGGGGCTGGGACCCTGCCCTGCTCCCCACAGCCCCCATGGCCCCCCCACGCACCTTGACCACCTCCAGCTCCTTCTCCCGCTGCAGCAACTGCTTCTCCAGCTCCGCCACCCGCATCATGTTCTCGTTCTCCAGGTCCAGCAGCTTCTCCGTTAGCTGCGGAGGGGACGGGGCCGTTACACCGGCGTGGGGATCACTCCCCCCCGGTACCACCACTGACCCCCCCCGGGGGGCAAAGTCAGACCCTGGGAGGGGACACCCCGGGACCCGGTGAGGAGCATCCCCGCGTTCCCCCGTGCTCACGTACGTGGGACAGATGCTCCTCCAGCTCCTCCACCTTCTCCAGGGCCACGTTCTTGGTCTCGGCGTCCTCCAGCAGCCCCCCCACATCAAAGACGTTGTCCAGGTACGCCTGGATCTGCACCTGCAGCTTCTCGCTCTCCGTGTGCCTCGACTTCTGCGGGCATCGGAGCAGCGTCAGGAATGGGGGGGGTGTCCCTGGGGTGCCCCCCCCCCCGGGCCCCCCGACCCCCCCGTACCTGCAGGAACTCCTCCAGCCCCAGTTTGGTGAACTCGTACTGGAGATGGACGCGGAAGTTCATGTCCTCCACCGAGTGCACCACGATGTTGATGAACTGCATGCAGGCGACCTGCGGGCAGGGCCAGCGTCACCAGGAGCCCCCCCGGCACCCCCTGCCATCCCAAACACCCTCGCCCAGGAATGCGTGTCCCACCATGAAGTCGATGCTGCTGTCCTCGTTGCGGAAGTAGTCCATCAGCCGCTCGAAGCGGTGCTTCTCCTTGCAGACCTGGGCGGGCAGCAGACGCGGGGTTAACCTGGCTTGGCACCCCCCCAGCCACCAGCCCCCCATCCCCTGGGCTCCAGGCCCCTAATCCCAGCCGGATCCTGGTGCCCCCAAGACCCCTCATGCCAGCCTGGCCTTATCCTCCCTGATCTCCCCATCTCCTGGGCTCCAGATCCATCCCAGCCTGGGCCTCGTGTCCCCCGTTCCTCCATTCCCTAGGTCCTGGTCCCCAATCCCAGCCTGATCCTGTCTCCCCCCCCAGTCCCCCCCATCCCATCCTGCTCCCACCGCCCCTGCTCCCCCTGTACCTCCTTGAAGTTGTCGAAGGCAGCAAGGATGATCTCGTGGCCGCCCCTCACCAGGCAGACAGCTGCCAGCAGCTCCAGCACCAGCGCCTTCGTCCTAGGGCCAAGCAGCACCGTCATCGTCACACCTGGGTGGCACCAGGGACAACCCCCCCCCGCTAGACCCACCCCCCCTTACCTCGGGTTCTTGTTGTTGAGGCTCAGGGCAATCTCGTTGACGGCATGGGGGTGGGACATGACCAGGTTGAAGCCGTACTGCGGGGAAGGAGCGGGGTCGGCGTTAGCAGCGCCGGCACGGCCGCAGCGTTGGGCGCATCGGTGCCGCTCCCCCGCAGGGCGGTGGTACCTGGTAGTTCATGATGGCCCGGAGACACATGATGCAGAGGTGGACGTCGTCCTTCTGGCTCACCAGGCGCGAGTTCTTCAGCGCCCTGCGGCTGGGCAGCGTGCCGTAGCTGGGGGGGAACAGCAGGCGCCGGTGAGCGGGACCCTCGCACTGCTGGTGCTGCGCCGCCAGCGCTCCCCCCGGGCGGGAACCGACCCCGCGGGACCAGGGTGGGGACAGCACGGGGACATGGGGGCTTTGAAAGAGGCAGAGAGAAGCAGCCAAAGGGCGAGAGGGACAGAGGCTGGTGGAGACACGGAGCGAAGCCACCGCGAGCACCGGGCCGGCTCCGGGCGGCCGGTACTTACCCCGGGGGGCGAGCAGCGAGGCAGGCGCAGAGGGGAGAGAGAGAGAGCGCAGCCAGAGAGCAGCCCTGGAAGCAGAGATGGGGCGCGTTACCCCGGGGCACAGGGCAGAGCCAGAGTGGGGGCGAGTGGCGGCAGCACGGCGGCAGGCAGAGGGACGGGCAGGCGGCGCGGGCAGGACAGGGATGGCGGCGCCGAGCTGCTGTGGATGGGCAGGACACGGTGCCCACAGCCGGCAGGACGGGAGAGGGCACGCGAGGTGGCGCAGGATGCAGGGGTGGCACGGGACATGGCACAGCCACACCGCGGGCGAGGCACAGCCGGGCGCTCGGGGCCCGCCATGGGGCAGCCGGCACGGAGGACATGGCACGTGCCACGCACGCGACGGCGCACAGCACCGGGCACGACAGTCCACGGCCTGGCACACACCATGGGCAGGCTTGTGCATGGCACGAGGCACAGGCACACACCGTGCCAGGGCAGTTCACGGCACAGGGCACGGCGGCACGGCACACACCGTGCCAGGATGGCGCAAGCGCGGCACGCAGCAAGCAGCAGCACCTTGGCCGTCGGTGCCGGCCGAGTGGGGTGCCCACGGGGCGCAGCAGCGGGACGTAGCCCCGCAGCGGGCGGCACGGCAGGTACGTACCGTAGGGCGGTCTGGCGGGCAGAGCGAGCGAGGCTGCTGGCGAAGGGGGCGGGCAGGGCGCTGGGGTGCTGCAGATCCTCGATGGACCTGCTCCAGGCGCGCAGCTTCTCCAGCGCGCTGTCCTCGCCGCCTTCCAGGCCCTCAAAATCCAACCTGGGTGGGACACACAGGCGGGGGGGGGGGATGGGGGGGGAGCGGGGGGAGGCACATGGCTTCGGCGCGGAGCGGCACAGCCACCGTGGCAAAGCGCTGAAGCAGGCGGCGGCTGGGCAGCGGCGGGGCAGGGAGAGGCGCAAGGGTGGCCCTGGGACCCCCAGCTCCTGGGGGGGGGGGGGCCCGAGCATCCCCTGTCCCTCGGCGCCCCACAGCAGGCGGGTCCCTTGGTGCCAGTAAGGGGCTGCACGGTGTTGGCCGCCCGCAGCAGGGGGGACCCTTCACATCCCAGGCCCCCCAGCACCCCAGGGCCCCCCAGCACCCTAGCCCCCGCCCCCCCCCCCCCCCAGCACTCACATGACGGCGCACTGGGCGAAGGACAGGTAGTTCACCAGCACGTCCAGTCCCTTGTTCTCATCGTTGAGGAACTCGCGCACCCACCTACAGCGCCAGGCACCCGTCAGGTCCCGCGGGGGCCAGGGATCCCCCCCCCGCCCCGGCATGATGCCGCCCCCTTCCCCCCCCCCCCGCCGCCGCGGGGATCCGCAGCCCGGCGCAGGGATGGGGAGAGGGCAGCGGGGCCGCTCCGGGGCTCCGGCGGCAGTTGCAGCCCCGCCGCTATCGCCGGTGCCAGCGCCGGTGCGGCTTTATCTGCCGGGTGCAGGGCGGGAAGGGCTCGGCCCCGGGTGCAAGGCGGGAAGCCGAGCTGGGCGCTGGGACTCCCCAGCCCTGGGCACCCCCGGGGTGGGGGGGTTTGGGTTGCCCCGACCCCCCAGGGAGAGTGTTAGGGTGCACGTGTGGGGCGTCGTGCAGGGCAAGGCGTGCCCGGGGGCGGGGGGTGATGGGGAGGGGGTGTCCATTTGGGGGGGGGTACACGGGGGAGCACGGGCAGAGGGGCAGCGTGCACGGGATGTGCATGGGGGGGGGGTCTGCACATGGGGGGGTGCATGCACAGGGAGAGGGGGCTGGGTGCACGGGTGGGGTGCACGGGGACCTCGCAGCCCCCGCGCCTGCCCGTGCCCCTGCCTGCAGCCCTGCCCGCCGCCGGGGGGGGTGGGGGGGGGTCCGGGCCGGTCGCGGCCGCCCCTTTCCTGCCGGCGCCAGCCCCCCGCCCCAGCCCGCTTCCTGTCTCCGGTCGCTGCTATTTTCAGGCCGCGGGCGGGGAAGAGCCGCACGGCGGGGCCGGTGGCGGGGCACAGCCCGGCACGCGCACGAGCCGCCCCGAGCACACGGGCACGAGCACGGGGCCGGGCACGAGCACGGGGCCGAGCACCCACCGGCGATGTCCCCACCGCCCCCGGTAACGTCCCCATCCCTGCGGGCAGCCCGCGCAGCTCCCGGTGCGGCTCCCGGTTCGCCGCAGGGACGAGCCGCCCGCGCGGGGGCCGGGGAGCCGCTGGCTCCGGGATGGTGCTGAGCCCTCCCCGGTGCCGGGAGGAGCCGGGCAGGATCCGGCCGTGCTGCTCCACGCAGGGCGTCATCGCCGGCCCATCCGCCCGCGGCATCCGCCCCTGGGACCGGCCCGCGGCAGCCCTGGCCAGCGGCACGGCCGGGGCAGGAACCGGCCCAGTTCCTGCAGTGCCTCCGGCTTCCCCTGCAGCTGCGGTGGGGCCGGGGCCGGGACCCTGTGCCCCCCTCTGGGACCCTGCACCCCAATCCCCCACACCCCCCCGTGCCCCCCTCCGGGACCCTGCACCCCAATCCCCCCCCCCACTGTGCCCCCCTCTGGGACCCTGCACCCCAATCCCCCACCCCCCACCCCAACCCTGTGCCCCCCTCTGGGACCTTGCACCCCAATCACCCCCCCCGGACCCCGTACTCACCCGATGTGGTTTGTTCTCAGGCTGATCTCCAGCTCACGCAGGACCTTGGTCGACTCCTGCACCCTCCTCCTGAACTTCTGGGGGCAGAGCGAGGCTGAGCCGTGTCCCCCCCCAGCCCCTCAGCCCCCCTACACCCAGCCCCGGCCCCCCCAGCCCCTCACCTTCCGCGTGACACCCGGCTCCAGGAAGCTGCGCAGTTTCTGGATGTAGGCATGGGGGGGGCTCTTCACCTGGAACCGCTCCTGGGGGGCACGGGGGGGTTGGTGACACCAGCACGGCAGCACAGCCCCCGCCAGGACCCCCCCAGCCCCCTCCCCCAGCCCCCCACCTGGTCACAGATGAGGTCCCACTTCTTCTCGTTGTCGTACTGGCGCAGGAGCCGGGCTTTGTCCGGGGGCAGGTTCATGGAGCTCTGGGGGCAGATGGGGGAGCGTCACCCTGGGGGACACCGGGACACTGCCCCCCCGGAGGGCACCCAGCCCCATGGCACAGCCAGGGCCCCCGGCACTGGGAAGCACTGGTGGACATGGGGCCACACGCGTGGCACGGGGCCGGCAGCGTCACACGCCAGCCCCCACCAGCAGCACCAAATCTCCCCAGCGCCAACGCATCCTTCCTGTCTGCACCCGCTTCCGCGCTGGCAAACCGCAGCCTCCGCTCCCCGACCGCGGCGTGATGCCCGGCACCGGTGCCCACCGTGCCAGGGTGCTGGGCATCTTCGTGGCAGACCTCGGGGACCATGGGTGCAGGATGCGGCCCGGGGCACCCATTATCAGCAAGGACACAAATGGCATTGCCACGGTGGAAACCAGGGATGCCGGATGGCCACGGGCTTGGGGCTGCCCTGGCGGGTGATGCCACCTCGCTGGGTGATGCCACCCTGGCAAGGCAGCGCCGTTAGCAGGCGCTGGCCACCGCCGTGGTCAGGAGGTGCCGGTGCTCCACCCACCCCGTGGCAGCTAAAATTATCCCTGCCCTGGTCATCCCGGTCCCGTGGAGCCACAGGAAACTGAGGCAGAGCCTGGGCGAAGCCGTGCACACCCCCTCCAATGTGGGGGACCGTTCCGCGGGAGCAGGGATGTCACTGCCGGGATGCAGTCCCCCCGAAATCGCCCTGGGGATGGGGACGGTGCCTTGCTCCCCACAGGGCCATGCTTGTTTGTGCACACAGTTCCCCCCCCCCCCCCCGCCCCCCCCGGGACACTCCAGGGTCAGAGGAGGAGGGGGGGGACGGAGACAGAGGCTCAGGGCGGGGGGCACTGGAGGGGCTTTGAAGCGCAGCCGCCTTGGCCGGCATTCCCACCGCTTGGCTTCCTGCCTTTGTGGCAGGAGCTGGGCCGCTCCCGGACGGGCGCTTCCTCCACCACCGCCTCCCACCGGGGACCCCCCAACCCCAGCTGCCCCCGGGACTGACGCCCCCGGGACTGGGGGTTACCAGGGCTGCAGGGCACAACGGGACGGATCCTGCCCGTTTGGGGGCCACTGGCACTGCAGCCCCATCACATGATGAAATATTTTCTGCCTCGACAGTAGCTGGGACGGCACCAGGCAACACAGACGCCGGGGGGGAGGATTTCGGGGTGACGGAACCCCGGTGCCACCACCCCCAAAATCCGCCCCCCCCAGCACCAGCGTCGCCCAGCAGGATGCATCCCACACACACCCCCCCCGGCCCCGTGGGAACCGGCTGCCGCATCCGCCCCGCGTGGGAAGTGGGGACGGGCAACGGCCTCGCGGGCGGGTGCCACTGGCCACCAGCAGGACAGTGCCACACTGCGGGTGCCGGTGGTCCCCGGTTCCCCCCCAGTTCTGGCTCCCAGAGCCCCATGGGGCAACATTCGGCATTTCCTGCCCAGCCACGTCTTCCGCTGGTTACGGCCACCACCGGGACGGCAGTGCCGGGCGTCAGGGGCCGTGTGCCACGGGCGTCACCCAGCCATGGTGTCCCCACGGTGTCATCACCCCCCCCAAACGAAGCTTGCGTTGTGCCGGCACCATGGATGGGCCACCCCGCCGTGCCGTGAGCCAGGCACCGGTGGGACACAGTGGCCCCCCATGGTGGTCCCGATGGCACTGGGGTGATGCTGTGGGGACAGGGTCACCACTGAGCCGTGTCCCGGTAACGGGACAGCACCTTGGCCGGTGACCACTGCAGCAAGGCCACCGCCCCGGCCGTGACAGCGGACCAGGGACTACCCGCACCCAGGGGGACACCGCCCCCCCGGGGACCCCCAGCCACAGGGACCCGGCACCCATGGGTGCCCCAGCCCTGCGGACCCCCGGGACCAGTGCGCTGCCTCGATGGGACTTTCCCGGGTCAAAAAGTCCCGGGGCCGAAGGGGACTCCCCCGGCGGCACCGGGAGTGGCGTCACCCCCCCGGGGCTGCCCCGGGACGGGCTTCCCCCGCGGCTGCCCCCGGCCCCGTGGCCACTGCCCAGCCCCGCGGGCACCGGCGCTCCCTGCCCGCCCCCGGTTCCTCCGGGCGCCGGTGTCCGCCCGCCCGCCGCCGGACGCCGGGAGGGGAGCACGGCGGCGGGGCGCGTCAGGCCCGGGAGGGCTCACGGGAAGGGGTCCCGGGTAGGGGCAGACTGGGAGGGCGCAGCGGGACGCGGAGGCGGCGCGGCGGGAACGGGGACGGAGCGCGGGGGAAGCGCCCCGGAGGGGTGCCCCGGGAAGCGGAGGGGCGCGGCGGGCGGCGGGCGGGGGCGCGGCGAGCGGACGGGGCCGCGGCGGGGGTCGGTCTCTCACCAGCACCAGGGCGAAGCGCTCCTCCAGCTCGCAGGGCTCCGGCATCGGCATCTTGCCCGGGGCGAGCAGCCCGGGCCCCCCCGGGGCCGCCACCGCTCCCGGCCCCCGGGGCAGCGCCTCCCCGTCCGCGCTCTCCACGTTCCCCATCCCCGGCCCAGGCACCGGGGGGCGGCGGGGGAGGCTCAGCCCGTCGCGTCCGGCCGCCGCCACCGCCTCCCGGGCCCGCCCCGCCCCGCCCCGCCCGGCCCCGCCCGCCCGCGGTTCCGCGGCGGAGCCGCCAGGGGGCGCCCAAGGGCGGGAGGGCGGGCGGCGGCGCCACCGGGGGGCGCCCAAGGGCGGGGAGCGAGCGGGAGGTGCCGATTGGCCCGGCCACCGCGACGGTGGCCAATGAACATCGCGCTTCTGTGCGGGGGAGGTGGTGCTTGGCCAACGGCGGCGCTCGGGTGCGGCCGGCCACCAATGGGCGACGGCGGCGGCTCTCCCCGCCCCGCCACGAGCGGTGGAGATGGGCCAATAGAAGGAGGCGGAGGGCGGGCCTTCGAGGCGCGCCGGCCAATGAGGGCCGGGGGCGTGGCGGAGTGGGGACCGTTCGAGGCCTGGCACGGACGGCGGAGCGCCGCGCAGGTGAGGGCGGGGGGGGCCGGCCCGGCCTCGGGGGTCCCCGCCGCCCCCCGGTGCCCTCGCGGTGCCCGCGGGCCCCGGGCAGCCTCTGCCGCCCCTCCAGGCCTCACCCCGGGGGGCCCGGCCCGGGCAGCTCCCGCACCCCCCTGCCCCCCCCCCCCGTCTCCAGGCCTCGCTCCCGGGGCGGCGGGGGGGGCACAGGCGGGTCCGGCCCCAGGGGGCTCCGTCTGGTTCCAGGGGCCGGCAGCAGGGGGGGAGCGGGGGAGCCGCGGGGGGAGGGGGGGAGCCGCGGGGGGAGCGGGTGGCGGCTGCTGGGCCCGGGGAGCGCCGGGGGCGGGCGCAGGCGCCGGTGGGTAAAGGTCGCGCCGGCGGCGACGGCCCCGGTTGCCCATTGAGGGCAGCGCCCGGCGGCCGCCCTTGGGCCTCCGACCCGCGACGTCACCAGCGAAACCGAAAGGGCCCCCGCCCGGTCTCGGTCTCTGGCTCCAGGCGACGGGCGCTGTCCCGGCGGCCTGGCCCCGGCGCGGGGGCCCCGGTTGCTTCCGCCGCCCCGGGAGCCGGGACCCAGCTGCCGCCTCCGCAGGGAGGGCAGGCGCTGCCTGACGAAACCGGCTGTCAGAGCCGCCCCGGGAGGAGGCCGTGCACGCCCTGCCGCCGCCACCCCCCGCGCGGGGGCAGCTTCCCCATTGCCTTGCACGGCCCGCGGGGCGGCCGCCCCCGCCGCTGCCCCACCGGGAGGGCCCGGCTGGCACCCCAGCAGCCCAGGGACACCCGAGCTCTCACTGTCCCAGCGCTGGGGTGGAGCCAGCGCAGCCCCGGGTGACACCAGCGGGCACAGGGCTCCGTGCCGGGGGGACACCCCGCGCCCGCCCCTCCGCTGCGGTGCCCGGTTGGCAGCCCCGTGGCCTGCGCCCCCTCGGGCCCTGTCTGCCCCAGCCCCTTGGGTCCCTTTCGGCCCTTGGGGACAGGCGGCTCGTGACACTTGCTGGGCTGGTTGGGCTCCCGCAGGTGCCAGGGCAAACAGCACCGGCCCAGCCGGCCAGACCGGGGGCTGGCAGAGGGGCCGGAGCGGGAAGGGGCAAGGAAGAGGAGGAGGAGGCCCCGTAGGGAGCTTGGCGCTGCCGGAGCCTCCTCCGGGGACGTCATTACGGGCGCTAATAGCAGCCTGGCACAAAGACGCTTTCCAGCTGCCGGCAGCGCTCCCGCGGGCTCGGAGCCTCCCCGGGGGCAGCCCCAGTCTCGCAACAGCCCGCAACGCTTGCACCAGCTGGGCAAGGAGGGCTCTGGTGCCCAGCCGGTGCAGAGCGCCACGGATCCCGAGCAGCCCGCAGCTCCTGCTGCTCGCTCCGCGCAGAACGGGCAGGTCCTCGGCCCCCACTGAGCTCCTCTGCCGCGTGGCGGGAGCTTTGGGAGCGCGGGCGGGCGCCGGCATCTCCCTAACCCACCTCCCCTCTTGCAGCTTGCACCTCTGCAAAGCGGCCAGTGGGCCCACTCCCAGCCCAGCACCATGAACGTCTTTGACCGAAACATCAACTTGGACGCCCTCTTCAAGTTCTCCCACATGTGAGTGACGCCTCGGGCAGGCCGGGCTCGGGCCGGGGGGCTCACGGAGGGCTGCGTCAGCCTCACCGCCAGCCTCACCACGAGCCCCTCGCCCGCAGCTCGGCCTCCACCCAGGAGCACCTGAAGAGGGTCTACGCCAGCTTCGCCCTCTGCATGTTCGTGGCGGCTGCGGGGGCCTACATCAACGTGGTGACCCACCTCTTCCAGGTGAGGGGCCTTTGGGGTGTCACAGGTGACCCCCGTCCTCGCAGCCCCATGCCCGAGCCGCCCCGGTGAGGCGCTGACGAGCCCCCACCTGCCTCTCCCCCCACAGTTCAGCTTCCTGACCGGCCTGGGCGCCCTGGGGCTGATGATCTGGCTGACGGCCACCCCGCACAGCCGGGAGACGGAGCAGAAGAGGCTGGGGATGCTGGCCGGCTTCGCCTTCCTGACGGGTAGGTGGGCACCAAGGACCCTCCCGAGTCCTGTAGGACCCCAAGCCCTGGGGAGGGGGGGCACAATGGCCCCAACACAGCGCCAGCTGGCTCCGAAATGGCCCCGGTGATACCCTGCTGTGTCCTTCCAGGCATCAACCTGGGGCCCCTCCTGGAAATGTGCATCTCCATCAACCCCAGGTAGGAGCGTGACCCCTGCCCCGGCCACCCCCTGCCGTCCCCCGGGCCCTGTTCACCCCCCCCCTCCTCTCTCCTAGCATCATCCCCACCGCCTTCCTCGGCACCGCCACCATCTTCGCCTGCTTCTCGCTGAGTGCCCTGTACGCCCGGCGCCGCAGCTTCCTCTACCTGGGAGGTGAGGGGGGGACCCAGGGAGGGCCCAGGGGGGCTGGGGGCTCCCTGCTCGGGGCAGGGGGCACCGCGGGGGGGCCGGGGCCCAGCCTCACTCCCTTGCCCTCTCCCCGCAGGTTTCCTGCTCTCCGGCCTCACCCTGATGCTTCTGTCCTCCGTGGTTAACGCTTTCGTGGGATCCACTTGGCTCTTCACGGTAAGTCCCCTCCCGTCTGCCAGGACCCCGCGGAGGACAGACGGACGGACGGACGGCTCGCCCCGGTGGCACCAGCGCGGGGCTGTCCCCGTCTAACCTCCCCGCTCCCTCCCGCAGGCCAACCTGTACCTGGGGCTGATGATCATGTGCGGCTTCGTGCTCTTCGACACGCAGCTCATCATCGAGAAGGCGGAGAGCGGGGACAAGGATTACATCTGGTGGGTGCTGGGGCCGGAGGGGGGGGGGGGCTGGGACAGGATGGGCCCCCCTGAGCACGTCCCTCCGTCCCCGCAGGCACTGCGTCGATCTCTTCCTCGACTTCGTCAACATCTTCCGGGAGCTCCTGATCATCCTGGGCATGACCGAGGTGGGTGATGCTCCCCGGGGCATGGCTGGGGAGGGACAGGGGGACAAACCTGCCCCTCATCACCGCGGGGGGGGGGGGACAGGGGCCACGGACCCGGCAGTCACCGGCCACCTCTCCTCTTGCAGAACAAGAAGAAGGAGAAGAAGTGAAGCGGCTCCCAGCCCAGGTGGAGCTGTCCCCGTCTGGTCCCCATCCCCCCCCATCCCCATCCCTTCTCTGATTCATTAAAGGGGTTGCGCTTTGCTGCCGATGAAAAGCAGCCCAGAAGCTTTCGCACCTTGTGGGTTTTTCTCTCGTTTAGCTGTTCCTTGATTAGAAACCGGCCAATTTGCGGATCCTGCTGGAGTTCAGCTCCCCCCCCTCCCCGGCCCGGCTCCCCCCACCCAAGCCCGTGTCCCCTGGGGTCAGCGCCAACACGGGAGCTTGCCGTAGAGGTTTCTCCCCGGCCCCGCGGGCAACGCATCCCCGCTGCACCCTTGCGCCAGCAGCTGGGGCGTTACCCCCCACCCGGGCAGCCGAGGGCCCCCCCTGTGCCAGCTGAGGGGGGGGGCTTGGTGGGACCCCCTGAAGCCAAACTCAGCGGAGGAGCCTCTCCTTTAGCAACCAGTGCCAAGAAATAAAACGGAAAAGAAAAGCGATCGTGCTGGGCGAGCTGTCCGGCGGGGACGAAGGTGTTGTGACTCCGAGCTCTCCCCATCCCGCCGTCACCTCTTTGTACACCAGGACGATTCAATAAAACGCTCAGACTCGAACCTCTCGGCCCCCTCCCTCCCTCCCTCCCGCGGGCAGGATGCGGCCGACGCAGAGACGACAGCGGCTGCACAATAACGTATATAAATAAACCGGGGGGGCGGGGGGCGGCTTTATTGAGTTAAAAACCCGGCGGTGGGGGCTGTACACTGCAATAGCACCATGGGAGAGAGCCGGGCGTGGGGGGGGGGGACGGGGCACGGGGACCCCCCCCGCCCTGGGCAGTACCCCCAGACTGAGGGAGTGGGGGGCAGCGGGATGGGGGGGGCAGGGGGGCGGAAGACGTGCGAGTGCGGCCGGGGGGGCTCAGCCCTGGCTGCCGCAGGAGGAGAGGCTGTCGTAGAGGGAATCGCTGAGCGACTCGGAGTGCTCCAGCCCCGGGGGGCCGTGCCCCCCATCCTGCGACCGAGCCTCTGTGCTGCCCTCGTCCCCCACGTCCGAGGCGCTGGGCGTTCGGCTGCTGCTGGCGCTCAGGGTGGGGGGCAGCGGCGGGGGGGCCTCCGGGGATGCCCCCCGATGCCCCGCCGGGCTGCACACGGGCGCCTGGGAGGGACAGCGTGGTGGGTGGGGGTGTCTCTGTGCCCCCCACTCCCTGCCAATGCCAATTCCACCCCCGGGGTGGTCCCACAGCCCCCTCCCAGCCCCCCCCCCCCCCCCCCCCCCCCCCCGCCACCCCCGCCCCCCCCCGGCCCCCCCCCCCCCCCCCCTTACCAGCATGGGGCGGTGCAGCCCCTCCAGCCCCGTGGGGGGGCAGAGGAAGGGGTCGGCGGTGCCGCAGGCTTTGGCGTTGGGGAAAGTCCAGTTCTTGCTCTGCTGGACGCGCCGTGGCTTCCCGGCATCATCACCAGCATCTGCCACAACAGCGGGGGGGTGGGGGGGTCAGTGCCAGCCTGCAGCCCCCTCCCCACCCCCCACCATCCGCATCAAGTGCCAAGCCCCCCTCCCACTTTGCACAAGCATGGATGCAAACCCGGCACCATCCGTGGGGCCTCGCACGCCCCAGGCACGACACTGACCTTGGGGACCGGCGCGGTGGCCGTGAGGGCCGGGGGGGGCCGGGGGGCGGCACGCTGGGGCACTCCGGTGTTTGCCGGCCACCAGCAGCTCCTCGGCGCTGGGCACCTCCCTCTCCAGCGTCCGAGCCTTGCGCGGCACTTTGGTGATGGCAGGCGGCCGCGCTGGCACGGCACCGGGCAGCGGCTCAGGGCGGCCCCGCGGTTTGGGGGTGCTCTTGGCAGGGACCCCCCCGTAGTCGGGGGGCGGGAAGGTCCCGATCCCGCTGTCCAGCGTCCGCGTCAGTGACCCACAGGCTGCCGGCACAAGAGGAGGTGTCAGTGCCTGGGGTTCGTCCTGGTGTCCCCTGTCCCGGTGTGTGTCCACCCCCCACCCCTGCACCCCCCTCACCAGCGAAGTGCTGCGACGTCCCTGACTCAGACAAGCTCTCGTCCGACGGCAGCTCATCCCGGAGCCCCACGTCGGGCACCTGCAGGGGTGGGGGCAAGGATGAGTGGCCACAGGGTCCCCCCCTTCCCCGGGGAGGGCACAAGGCCAGCGCTGGTGACAGTGCCGGGGGGTGTGGGGGGGGTCCTCACCTTGTCAGGGGGCTCCCGCAGGTGTCCCACGATGCCATTGCGGGGCAGGCGGCAGAGCCGGGGGTCTTTGGCGTCGGGGGGGACCCGCCGGAGGTCACACAGCTCCCGCTTGTGCTCCAGGCGGCTCTCGTAGGGCACGTCCTTCCCGTCCACCCTGGGGACGGTGGCACGTCAGGGTGGGCTGAGGTCGGGGCCACCCCCCACCCTCATTTCCCACCCCCTGGGCCACCGCTGACCTGTCGAGGAGCTGCTGCATGAAGGTCTCGGCTGTCACCTCCTGGTACATCACCGGGAGGTGGCCGGGGCCGCGGGGGGACCCGCGCGGGCGCCCCTTCTCCAGCGCCAGCCCCTGCAGGAAGGCGTGCTCCTCCCGCAGCGCCTTGCGCAGATCCTCCGCCTTCTCCATCAGCTTCGAGATGTTGAGGCTCTCGGCTTCCAGCTTGCGGGCGGCCAACTTGACCTCCCGGCGCAAGGGAGCCGGCGTCCCGGCCCACTCCCGGCCTCGGCTGCCGTCGCTGCGACGGTTCAGAGCCGGCAGCTTGCTGCGGCGCAGCCCGAACCAGCTGGCCAAGCCCCCGGCCGCCTTCCCCTTGGCCTCGCCCGCCGGCGCCCGCTCCTGCCCCTGCAGCCGCAGCACGTTCTCCTCGATGCCCTTCATCACCTTCTCCTCGATGGCCGAGTGCGCGGCGGCGCCCGGCGGCGGCCCCGTGCTGGGGGGCTCGGGGGCGGGTGGTGCTTTGCGGGGGACCCCCGCTGCCTTGGCGCCTGCCGGCTCCTCGCCCCGTGACGTCCCGGCTTTGCCGGCACCCGCCTTGGTGGGCAGCTTGGTGGGGCTGCCGTGGGGGCTGCGGGCGGCCTTGCTGGGGGGCGCTGGGGTGCCCCGTGGTGGGGTCCTGCCGCCGGTGGGGCGTCCCTTGCCCCCCGCCTTGCCGGGCTCACCCATGGAGCCAGAGGAGTAGCAGCGGGCAAGGGGCTCTCCGCCATGCGCCGGCTCGGGGTGCTTCAGGCTGCCCCCCAAACCGCCCCGGGGTGGGGGCCGCAGCTCGGCCCCGTGGCCTCGCTCAGGCCGCCCCGGGCCAGGGGGGTCACGGCCCTCGGCCCCCCGCAGCTTGCCCAGGGCGGCCAGGCGCTCCTTGAAGGGGAGGTAGCCCGGCTCGGGGGGCTTCTTGCCCGGGCGGCGGGAGGGGGCTGAGCCCCCCGTGCCATGGCGGGCGCTGGAGGGGGAGGCAGCCGCCTGCTCCCCACTGCTGGGGGGGCCCGGCAGCCTGGGGGGCTGCTCAGCTGCCTCGTAGGTGCATGGGGGGGGGAAGGCGGGGGGCTCGGGGGAGCCAGGCTCTGGGGGGGCGTCGGGGGACGCCCGGCGGCTGAGCGCCGGCGAGGCCTCGGGGTTGCCGCCACGGCAGGGGATCTTGGAGGCACGGGCGAGCTGGGGGCTGAGGCGCAGAGCCCCGGGGGGCGGGGGCAGCTTGAGCACCTTGGGGGGGGAGGGCAGGGGGTTGGTCCCCCCCCCAGGCGAGAGCGGGGCGAAGCCCCCCTCGGGGCTCTCATCGCCTGGGGCGTAGAGCCCCAGGAAAGCGGGGTGCTCACCACGCCGCTGCCGGGGGGGGCCCCCAGGGGCTTCAGCATTGTGCCGGCAGCACCCCCCCTCACCCCGCAGCAGCCGCTCGGCCAAGGCGCTGAGCAGGGCCCCCCGTGGCGGCGCAGCCTCCTCCGGCGAGGAGCAGGGGCTGCCCTCAGCCCCCCGCCACCCCCCGGCAGCCCCCGGCCCCCGCAGCGAGCAGGGGGGCCAGCCCGGGGCGGCGCAGGGCTCGGGGGAGCCAGGGGAGGCTGGGGGGGGCCCCAGCAGCGGGTCCGTCTCCTCCAGCTTGCGCAGCACCTCCAGGATCTGGGCTTTCTTCTTGAAGAAGGGGGAGAGGGCGTCCAGGGGGGGGGCACCAGGGCTGAGCCCGGGGCTGCCCGATGGCACTGATGGGGTCACCTGCAGGGACCGGGCACCGTCAGCCCACGGGCAGCCGGCGCTGAGCCCCGCGACATCACGCTGGGGCTGGGGCAGTGGGGCTGGGAGAGGGGGACACCCTGGGGACACCACGGGTGGAGGGGGATGGGGAGAGGGACGCAATGGGGTTTGGGATGGGGACACAACAGGCTCGGGGAGGGGGACACCAGGGGCAAAGGGGTTTGGAGCCGGGGACATCACAGGTGGAGGGGCTCAGCGCCGGGGATGCCAGGGACCCGCAGAAGGGGACACCGCAGGCTCAGGGACAGGGACATGGTGGGCAGTGGGGCTGGGAAGGGGCGGTGCCACACGGACACCATGGACCTGGGGAAGGGGACAAAGGGGAGGACACCACAGGCCCAGAAAGCCGGGTGCCACAGGCTTGGGGACACCGCAGGCTTGGAAAAGGCAATAGGATAAGCTTGGGGAGAGGGATGCCGCAGCCCGGACAGGGGGACAGTGGAGCAGGGGGGGTCAGAGACACTGGTACCCACCTCTGGCAGGGGGATGCAGTGGCCAGGGGGCAGCGGAGGGGGCGGCTGCTCAGCGGAGCCTGGCTGGGGGCTGGCCGGGGCATCCAGGGGCACCGGTACCGGGTGCAGCGGCAGCTGGAGAGGAGGGAGACACTGAGTTAAGCGTGGGGGGACTCTGCCCCGTGCCCCCCCCTGCCCAGCACCGACGCAGCCCCGGCTGCACCTGGGGCAGGGATCCAGCCGAGAGCTGCAGCTTCTGCTGGAAGAGGTCGCTCAGCGCCTGGTTCTGTCGCTCCAGGTCGAAGACCCGTTTCTTCAGCTTGATGCACTCCTCGCGCAGGTCCTGGCCAGGGCGGGAGGGGGGGCGTCAGCCAGGACCCCCCCCCAATCCCCCTCCAACCCCCCGACACCCCCCCAGCACCCACCTTCTGGTTGAGCAGCGCCTGCACCACATGGTTGGCAACCTGGGGAGCAGAGGGGGGGCCTGGGTGGGGTGCAAGGGCAGACACAGCCCCGCACTCTGGCACACGCGTGTGCAGACGTGGCCCACGCGCCCCCTCCACCCCGGTACCTCGTCCAGGCAGCGCTCGTACGTCTCCCGCTGGTTCTCGTTGGCCTGGGCCAGCGCCGAGTTCTCCGCCTGGGGACAGAGTGGGGACGGCTCAGGGGACACGGGCACCTGACCTCCCCCCCATGGCACCCAGGGGCCCCCTCCTCTGCCTGGTGTGACCTGGGGCCCATGAAGGGACAGGGCTCCACCAGGCCATGGGCCATGAGGGCCATGGAAAGCAGAGAAGCACTGGCCACAGCTGCCTGGTAGCACCGGCTGCACAGTGGCACTGGCCACATTTGTCCAAAGGCAACGGCCACGATTGCCCAAAGGCAACGGCCACAGCTGCATAGCGGCCACAGCTGCCCTGGTGGCCCTAGTTTCTGGTGGCCATGGCTGCCTGGTGGTCCCAGCTCTCGGTGGCCCTGGCTGCCAGCCCCTGCCGTACCTCCAGCTCCCGCAGCCGCTGCAGGAGCTCATGGCTGGTGCCCGTCTCGCTGAGCACCGTGGGGCTCCCGTCTCCCGGCGCCTCGGCCACGCTCTCCGACATCGCTGGCTGCAGGGGGACGCGCATCAGGCCAGGGTCCCCCGCTGGCCCCCGCCTGGTGTCCCCCCAGCCTGCGGCACTGCCAGGCCCTGGGCAGCCCGGACCCCCCTTACCTCCCTCGGGGTGTCCCCAGCCCCGTCCCTCTGCGGTGTCACCTGCAGGGGAGGACAGGGCTGAGAGGGGGGAAGGAGCTTTGGGGGAGCCCTGGGGCTGAGCCCCGACCCTGCCAGCACCGGCACCGGAGCCAGAGGGACACCCCCCCCCCGCAGCCCAGCCACTCCCGTCCCTTGTCGGGGTGTGCAGGGACCCCGGGAGTGGCACCGGGGCACTCAGCACCCCCGGGGGCTGACACCGGCCTCGGGGCACCAACCCCCGGGGGGCAGACGGCGCCTCCCCCCGGCTCCGGCCCCGGTGCCGGCCCCCCGCCTCCCCCGGGGCTCCCCCCGCCGCCGGTGCCGCTGTCTCCCCGCGCCGCCCGCCCCGTGCGCGCCGGAGCAGGGGCCGGCCCCGAGCACCGGGCACCGGCCCGAGCACCGGCCCCGGCCCCGGGTCGGTCTCCCCCCCCCAGTGCTCCCGCCCCCGCCGCGCACTCACGCCCGGGGCTCCCGGCGGCGCCGCCCGTCCCCGCTCAGCGCGGCCCCGGGGCCGGTCCCGGCGGCGGCGGCGGCTCCATCCCGACCCGGCCCGGCCGCGCTATTGTTGGGAGGCGGCGGCGGCCCGGCTCCGCCTTCCCGCCGCGGCCGGGGAGGAGCCGGGGCCGCCGCCGCCACCGCCCCCGGTGCGCGGCTCCGCCAGCGCCAGCCCCGGGCTGGGAGCACCGGGGAGCCGGCACGGGGGGGCCGGGGCAGCGGGGACCCCCGGGAGAGACGGCACCGGGACACCGGGCATAGCGGGAACAGAAGCACCGGGCGTCCCCATGTGGCACCGGGCACCCCTGGGGGGCACCGCGCACGCCACGGAGAGGAACCCCCCTGGGGCACCCAGCACCCTTTGGAGAGGGACCCCCAGGAGCCTGGGCACCCTTCCGGGAGGCCCCTGGGGCTCCGGGCACAGCCCCAGGCCGCGGCCCCCACCCTGCACCCCAAGTGCTGGGCAGGGGTTGGGGTTCACGTGGGTCCACGCGGCCCCGGCCCACCCAGACCCCCCCGGTGGCAATGCCCGGCGCCCCGGCGGGGGGTTCAGCGGCGCGGGGGGAACCAGAGGGGACAAGGGGAGGGTCTGGGAGCGATGGAGGTGGCGAGGCTGGGGGGGGGTCACTGGCAGCAGGCGAGGTCAGGGCACGTGCAGCGCTTGCGAGAGCCCTGTCCCCCGCCAGGGACCCTGCATGGCTGCCCCATGGGTGGGAGCGCCGGGGGCCACTGCCTGGCCCCGGAGCAAACTCGGCCGCTTTCTACCACCCAGCACAACAACAGCGGCAAAAATAACCGGAGCGCCAGTATTTACAGCCCTGCTCATCACAGCAGGGACGGTGGGGGATGCTCCCTGTGTCCCCATCGAGCCCCGAATTGGCCATCCCCACCCCATGGGCTGCATGACCTTGGCCACGCACCCTGGGCCCCCACTGGCACCACGCACAGCACCACCGTGCACCCTCACCAGCGTGTGCAGCCAGACCTCGGACGTGCTGTCCCCGTCCCCCCTGCCGCCTGCGGGGCCGGCAGCAGACCCAGCCGGGTCCCCGGGGTGCCCGTGGGCCCCCCTTGTGCTGCCCCCAGCACAGGAAGCGGCCCCGGGGCCAGCGGCTCCGGCTGCATCACGGAAGGGAAGTGAGACTCTGTCTGGAGGGGAAGAGCAGCCCGCGGCCCCCCCAGGCCCCACCGGCGGGGGACGGCCGGGGGGGCCCTGACAGATGGAAGGCATGGCCGTCCCCTCCCCCAGCACAGGGCCCCACTCAGGGGCAGCGCAAGGGTCCCTGCAGGGAGGGGGACACAGCTCCAGCAGAGCCAGGGGCACCCGGAGCTCATGTCCCCCTCCCTGGTCCCCCCAGGCCCCCTGGGCTGAGGGACAGCAGCCGCTTGCACCCACCGCCCCCGGCACCGCGGGGACACAGCACGTGCCCAAACCACGCGGCTGTGGACATGCCAGCGCGGCAGGGAACAGTCCCCTGCCCCCCGGCCATGGTCCCACGGCACAGCCGTGACGGGCTGGCCTTGGCCTGCCCCACGCCAGGGTCCCCACCCTGAGCCCGGGGACATGGGGTGACAGCCCTAAGTGTCCCCAACCCTGCTGGGCTGCAGGGGCTGGGCTGCTCTTGGGGCAGCCGGGATGCACTGGGGACAGCAGGGACAGCCCAGGGACAGCGAGGATGCACCAGGGACAGCGAGGACACGCTGGGGACAGCTGGGATACACTGGGGACAAGTGGTGTGCGCTGGTGAAACAGCCTTGGGGTAGCAGGGACACATCGAGGACAGCCGGGACTCACCAGGGACACACCGGGGACAGCCAGGATGCAGTGGGGACACTGGGGACATACCAGGGACATACCAGGGACATCCAGGATGCAATGGGGACATTGGGGACAGCCAGGATGCAGTGGGGACATTGGGGACAGCCAGGGGACACCCGGGATGTACCAGGGACAGTGGGGATCGGCGGGTGGGGTGGAGGACAGTGGGGGACATACCAGGGACAGCCAGGATGCACTGGGGACACCCAGGGACACAGCGAGGAGAGCCGGCGGGGAGCCTGGATGCACCAGGGGATGGTGGGGACACCCCGGGGACACCCCGGGGACAGGCGGGATGCACTGGGGGGGCGTGGGGTGTTCTGGGGACAACAGCCCGGGGACAGCGGGGACAGGCGGCGGGGACAGGCAGGATGCACCGGGGACAGACCGGGAGCAGTCGGGAGGCACCGGGAACATTTGGGGCAGACCAGCCGGGTCGCCCCGTGCCGCTTCCCCCCGGGGCACCACCACCCCCCCCCCGCCGCACGTCCCGGTACCAGGGACCCCCCCGCCTCCGCTCCGCGGGGCTGCCGGTGCCCCCGAGCCGCGGCCCGGCTCCCCCGGGGACGCCCCGGCGCCGCTCCCCGCCCTCCCTCCCACCGCGGCGCGGCCGGACTCACCGGGGGCTGCGGCGCGGGGCGGCGGCGCGGGGCGGCGGGGCCGGGGCCGGCCCGGCGGCGGCGGCGGTGACGTCATGGCTCCACCGGGCCGGCTCCGCCCTGCGCCCCCGCCGCCGCCAATCCGCGCCCGGGGGCGGGGGGGGTCCCGGGCCGGCGGGGGTCCCGGTGCTGCCGCCGCCGCCGCATCCCCTCCCCGGGCCGGGCTCCTTCCCCGGGCCAGTGTCCCCCCCCCGCCCCCGGAGCTGCCCGAGAGGGACCCGGTGCCCCCGCATCCCCCCCGACGGGGCTAGGGCACCGAGCGGCCGGGCCTCCCCCTACCCCGGCCCACAGAAGCTCGGCTCCCCCCGCCCCCCCCCGCCAGGTTCCCCCACTTCAGCCGCCGGGCTCCGCCGTGCAAAGGCCCAGGGCGCGGGGTGCCCAGCAGGAGCGGGGGGGTGGGGGTGTCACCCCCCGGGGCAGCCCTGCACCCCCCATCCTCCAGAAACTCCCCCCCAGCCCAGCCCAGCCCCTGCTCACTGCAGGACACAGGGACACAGCGCTCATCTCCATCGCTTTATTGAGGGGGGGACCCCTGGGCAGGAACCCCCTCCCCAGACCAAAATCCGCTGTCACAGCCCTGGCCTTGGAGCTCCGCCCCCGCCCCCCCCCCCCCCCCCGGGGCATAAGCACAGACCCTTCCCCACCAGGAAGGACCCAAAAACCCCGGAGAGTGTGGGGAGCCACCTCGGCTTGTCCCCAAGTCCCCCTGCGGCCTCTCCCAGTGCGAGGGGAGGCAGAGCTGGGCAAGGGAGGGTCCAGAGTCCCCGCTCCGGGGTTTCAGCCCCCGCTGCTCCAGGAACGTCGCTGGCAGAGGGGCTGGAGCTTGTCCCGGCGCTGGGCAAGGACACGGGCCCCCGCAGGTCATCACACGCGTCCCAGGGCCTGGCTCGGACGCGCGAGGGTAGAGGCCCCGCGCTGCCGGCCTCAGCTCACGGACGCCGGCTCCAGGCTCCCGTTGGCGGCC